>OV049926.1:114188491-114195991 GCA_920104205.1 Eupeodes latifasciatus
TCTTTGCCACTATCTATGAGTGGCACTTGCATCAACGAAACGGAAAATCTCGACATCCTCGGAATGTGCATCAGCAACCACCTTTTGTGGAGCGATCACATACGCGATGTTGCCAAAAATGCCGCAAGATGTCTAGGTTTTTTAAAACGTTGCAAGAAATTTTTCTCTCCGTCTGATCTGGCTACAATCTACAAAACCTATATACGTCCGAAACTTGAATATAACTCTCATCTCTGGGCTGGTGCTCCAGTAACTTATTTAAGCCTCTTGGACAGTATTCAAAAAAGAGCTTTTAAAATGATTGGTGACATTAACATCATCAACTCGTTTACGTCACTCGAACATCGACGCAAGGTTTCTTGCCTCACCCTTTTTTACCGTTATTTTAACGGACTTTGCTCTAGTGAAATAGCCAGTTGCATTCCTCCCCTTAAACAATTTAACCGTAATACCCGCGCTTCTAGGAGTGCCCATCAGTTTACCCTTGAGCCCAACTTCGGCCGTACTATGAAGTACAGAGATTCTTTTTTTAGCCGTACTACGCGAATGTGGAACGCCTTGCCACGCTCTATCTTTCCCTGTCATTGCAATGTTCAGAAATTTAAAATCAATGTACACCGACACCTCCTATCCAACCCTTCCCTCTTTTCCTAATGCTCACACTGTGTCTTTGGCATATTAAAGGTATACAAAACCCTTTTAGTGTTCGCTAATTATAAAAAAAAAAATATAGAGTATGGTACGCGGGACGGAAAAATTCTACACTTCCTTGTCGATACGGGTGCAAATAAAAATTGTATTAGGCCAAACTTAGTACCTGTACCCCATCCTGTCAAAAACCCTTTTCATATCAGTAGTCCTGCGGGAAAGATCTTGGTAAAAAACAAAATCTCCGGTAAATTCTTTGCCTTTGTTGGCTGCGATTTAGAAGTAACCTTCTTTATCCTCCCAACCCTACAATCATTCGATGGAATAATCGGCGACGATACCCTTAAAAACCTTCGAGCGATTATAGACAGAGATAAAAATGAACTAATAATTAATTCGAGGATAAAAATCCCTCTAAAAAACAAAACTTCAAAGGTGGTCAATAATTTTACCATACTTAACAAAAGCGTGCCCGAATCATCTAAACTAAAACTTGAATCTATATGCACAAAATTTGAAGAGGTTTTCGGTCCAGTTAAAAACGAAAAGATAAGAACAAATGTGAGGGCCGAAATTCGTACAAGTGTAGACGAACCAATTTATACTAAAAGTTATCCCTATCCTGCCGGTATGAGAGAAGAGGTGGAGAAGCAAATAAACGAACTCCTAGCCGAACAAATTATTCGACCCTCCAAAAGTCCCTATAATTCCCCTATTTGGGTCGTGCCGAAGAAGGACAAACCAAACGGAGAAAAACAATACAGAATGGTGATAGATTTCAAACGCCTCAATGCCGTCACTATTTCAGACACCTATCCTATCCCCGACATAAACAACACACTTGCCAGTCTTGGCGATGCTAAGTTTTTCACCACTTTAGACCTCACCTTGGGATTCCATCAGATTGCTATGCATGAGAAAGATATCCCTAAAACCGCCTTCTCTACGATGAATGGCAAGTTCGAGTTCCTTAGGCTACCATTCGGACTGAAAAATGCTCCAGCCATTTTTCAACGTATGATAGACGACGTGCTAAAGGAGCTGATTGGGAAGATCTGCTACGTCTACATTGACGATATTATCATTTACAGCAAGACGATAGAAGACCATCTTAAGGATATAGAGACCATCTTCTCAAAACTCCACGAAGCTGGTCTTAAGGTTAACCTCGAAAAGACTCATTTTCTAAACGATAGTGTTGAATTTTTAGTATTTTTGGTGACATCAGACGGCACCCTCCCTAACCCAGATAAAGTAAGGGCTATTGAAGCTATCCTTCCACCAAAAACACTGAAGGAACTGAAGAGCTTTCTTGGCCTTACGTCTTACTATAGACGATTTATTCGAGACTACGCCAAAATTGCGAAACCTCTAACGAATATGACTCGTGGAGAATTATGACAAGTAAAAGCCAACCAATCCAAGAAAGTTGCCATTGAACTTAACGACGAAGGATTAAAAGCATTCCAAACTTTAAAAAAACTTCTCACCTCAGCAGAAGTGTTAGCCTTCCCTGACTTCGAAAAACCCTTTAATTTGACGACAGACGCCTCCGACTATGCTATTGGCGCCGTACTATCCCAAGGTAAACCTGGTAAGGATAGACCAATTTCATTCATTTCTCGTTCGCTGAGAACAGAAGAGGGCTATGCAACAAACGAGAAAGAGCTTCGTGCCATAGTTTGGGCACTAGACAATTTGAGGAATTACTTATACGGAGCTAAGAAGATCAGGATATACACTGATCACCAACCCCTGACCTACACCCTTAGTAACAGAAACTATAATGCAAAGCTCAAACGTTGGAAGGCAAGAATCGAGAAATATAACTACGAGTTGATTTACACACCTGGTAAATCAAACTTTGTGGCTGATGCTCTCTCGAGGCTTCCAACGCAAGTCAATAACCTTTCAGGTTCAAGCTCCTCTTCTTCTCGAACAGACACAGCTAACACACATACAAGTACAGAAACGGCATACGAGGGACAAAGTGACGTGACAGACAACATACTGACTGCAACTGCTGATGAAGGATGGCGTGAACTATCTCTATCTGAAACCGAAGAATCTTGTACCATGCATAGTGCTAACCAAGATGGTACAGATCTAATACCACATGTTGAAGTTCCACTTAATGTTTTTAGAAACCAACTAGTTTTCAAAATCGCCCGCCTTGACATGTGTTCCCACGAGGAACCACACCCTGGATTCTATCGCTATTATATCTCCTCTAAGAAATTAGATGAAGAAAGATTAAGGGAAGCGTTGAGAGAAAATCTCAATCCAAATGTTATCAATGGTATAAAAATTCCCGAGGAATACCTCTGGATGTTACAAAATATATACCTAGAAAATTTTGAAAAATACAAAATAAGAGTAACACAAAGGCTAGTCGAAGACGTCGCTAACGAGGAGCGAAGGTTTTCTATAATTGAAAACGAGCCCCGAAGGGCTCACCGAGCTCCACGGGAAAATAAGGAACAAATATTAGAAAAATATTATTTCCCCCAAATGATGGCGAGCATAAGGAAGTATGCTGCCTCATGTGATATTTGCAACCGTAACAAGTACGATAGGCATCCAAACAACCCCGAATTGCAACCAACACCTGTTCCAAGATATCCATGTGAAATAATTCATATGGATATAATGGAAATTCAGGACAAAAAATTTATTACGGTTGTCGACAAGTTTTCAAAATTTTCAAAATTTTTTTATCTTAAAGATAGGTCCGCAATTACTATTAGGTCAAAGATCATAAAAATGGTACACTTCTTTACAGCTCCTCTCACTCTTGTCGCTGACAATGAGAAAGGGTTCCTTAGCCCTATTGTCCTTAACTTACTAAAAAATCTGGGAATAAAACTGTATCTCACTCCATCACACAGAAGCGAAGTCAACGGCCAAATAGAACGGGTACATTCCACGGTTCTAGAAATATACAGGTGCCTCAGAGAGGAACATAAGGATCTGAGCGTCAAAGAACTCGTGTACGTGGCCGTTGATCGCTATAATAACACCATACACTCTGTGACAAATAAGAAACCATCAGCTGTATTCTTTAATAGGTCACAGAGGATTAACTATAAAAGCCTTTTAAACATACGTCAAAAGGTTAATAACGACCTTAGGGGGATTATTAGGAAAAATATGGATGCTAGGAATGCTAGAAGAAATCCGAAAAGAGTGATTCCTAAGAAGTATAGAAAGGATGATGTCGTTTATGTGGCTACCAAAGGTATTAAAGGTAAACATAAGCCTCTATATAGAAAAGAAATCGTAGCCAAAGATAATAAGGTTACTATAACGACGTTGAGTGGCAAAAAGATCCATAAGGCCCACCTCAAAAATAGTAAATAATTCATAAAGAAAACACATTATTTTTCCTTAGCCTTATATCTATAACAAAAAATATAAAAAAAAAAAAAAAAAAAAAAAAAGACAATGGGACCACATGGGTCCGAATTTTACAAATATATATAAAGAAACGCCTTGGGTTGATCTCTCAAGAAACAAGGGGCCGGTTCACTTAAAAACTACTTAATTGTAGTTGCGGTGGTGTTGGACCTCGTACCCTAGTAGGTTCCTTGTACTTTAAACCTTGTGGCCAAAACGGACTAATACGAACCTTCCGATCCGCAGTGACTACCCCGAAAATTTAATGGAGAGTTAGCTCATGAGCATTTTAATAAATGAATACGTAAAAGAACTTATGCTATGTTCAAAATTAAGATGTAATAAAAAAAAAAGTAAAAGAAAAAGAAGAAAATTATAACATTACATGATAAAACTTAAAATGTTCATGAAACCTTGTTAACCACAACTTCATGTTTTAGATTTAAGAAAAATTGTAATTTTACCAAGCAATAAAATTTTTTATATATTAAAGATTAGTAACTAATTTCAATCCTATGCAGACCTTGCATATATTTGCCTACGAGTCTCCGGTGGTAACGATTAAAGAGAGAAATGCCTGGATAACGAGGGGAGTTTTTAAACTCGTGCATGTTGTTGACTTAAACAAATACGACTTACTTGTACAGGAAACCGAACGACTTACGTTTAAACACTTAAAGGACGAAGAAATGCGACCTATTCTGAATTATCACATAACTCAGATCAAGGATAGGATTGACGAATTGAGAGATTCGAAAACGAGGAAGGTTAGGTCAGTTAATTGGATAGGGACTGCCTGGAAATGGATAGGTGGTTCTTCAGACGCAACTGACTGGGACAATCTTTTAAAAGAACAAACATACATCACAGAAAACAACAACCAACAATACATTATCAACAAAAAATTGTTTCAAAAGAACCAGGAAGTAACAGACAAAATTAACCAACTAATTGAACGCTACAATAACGCTATACAAAAAACAGAAACAGATAAACTAAGACACGACTTACTCGATAAGATACTTATTTTAAAGGAAGGGGTCAATGAAATAGTAAGAGCTTGCCAATTGGCCAAGAACGGAATAGTAAATAGTAATCTTTTGGACTCTGAAGAAATTAACACTATAGTTAACGAAGTGGAAATGCGTTATGCAACTACAAAACAACGAATGAAGAAATTGTTGAACTGGTCGGGGAAAATACAGTTTTCCTTACGAATTTTAATGGAACAATTTTAAATAAAAATTCCTCTATTCCCTTAGAAGGTACCTTTTTGATTCAGCTGGACAATGAAATGGTTAAAATTAAGGAGAAGACGTACTCTAGTAAGCTGGTATCGAGTCCCCAAGCGCTTCCTCCCGTCCTGACGAATATAACGATCCACAGGATTAAACCGAACCTGGAATACGTGCATGATCTCAACACCAAGAATATAGAGCTTATTAATACCATTAAAAATAATCTTAATTCCTCTATCCTTACAGAAACCTTTTTGTTTCTAACAATCTTAGCTATCATCTTCCTACTCTGGAGGAAAATCTATGGGAAGGTCAACATACCACAACTCCGCCTATCCTTTGGTCGAAAACCAATTCCAGTACTGAAACCTACCTCAAGGTTCGATGACACCAACGGAAGCTCATGTTGCTGTCCTCATTCAACTTGCGATCTGTGGGACGCAGATATTTGAGAGGGCGGCAGTTATCACGGTCGGGCATTGACCAGACAATAAAAAGTGCAGACGCTGCACACGAGCGACGGAAATCGGCGATCGTTTCCACCGGGTAACATGAGGCGAGGATATGCATGGGAACTGCATGTCAGCATTATGGTATAATCAAAAGCCAACAAATTATAATTAGAATTTAAGTAATGGGCATTCTACTTTGTAACTTGAAAGCGTGCGGTCGCACTTAATAAACTTTATAAGAATTAACTTTGAGTTTTATTTCGGGACCAGTGTAGGGTTCCTAGAAACTATTTTTTTTATTCACAAGGAACAAGGTTCCTTTACTTTAATTATTATTATTATTATTATTATTATTATTATTATTATTATTATTATTATTATTATTATTATTATTATTATTATTATTATTATTATTATTATTATTATTATTATTATTATTATTATTATTATTATTATTATTATTATTATTATTTTTATTATTATTATTATTATTATTATTATTATTATTATTATTATTATTATTATTATTATTATTATTATTATTATTATTATTATTATTATTATTATTATTATTATTATTATTATTATTATTATTATTATTATTATTATTATTATTATTATTATTATTATTATTATTATTATTATTATTATTATTATTATTATTATTATTATTATTATTATTATTATTATTATTATTATTATTATTATTATTATTATTATTATTATTATTATTATTATTATTATTATTATTATTATTATTATTATTATTATTATTATTATTATTATTATTATTATTATTATTATTATTATTATTATTATTATTATTATTATTATTATTATTATTATTATTATTATTATTATTATTATTATTATTATTATTATTATTATTATTATTATTATTATTATTATTATTATTATTATTATTATTATTATTGTATTGTATTGTATTAGCATGTATTGATTCCCCTAAGGGTTACAAGTTGTCCTTCTCCTTACCCTCCCTCCTCCTGGCCCCTCTCTCTCGCCTTATCTCTTCTCACCACCTCGAGTTGCTTTATCCACTCTTCGCCCCTTCCTGTTTCGTCCATTATTTCTCCCATTATTTCCCCTATTGGCTTTCCTTCATCTCCTCCTGACCAGCACCTTTCTATTATATGTTCCCACGTCTCTTCCTCTCCCTCACACACTCTGCACAGTCTCTCCTCTTCTCGCCTCCAGTACCATCTTTCTCTCACCTCATTCCCTAGCCTGACTCTTGCTATTCTCCTAGTTCTTTCCGTCTTCCATCCCGCTTTCAAATACTGTGGGATCCCCTCTGCAATTACTTCTTTATACCACCTATTATATCTTGAGTCTTTTATCGACTCCCATCTTTCCTTCTCCTGCTCTCTTCTTCCTTCTCTTTCCCATCCTTCATATCCGTTCATACTGTCTTCTCTTCCCTCCCTTCCTTTCATTTCTTCTCTCCCTTGTTCCCATCGTGATCCTCTCCCCCGTCCATCTCTCTGTCTTTCTTTTATCTCCTCTAAACATTCCCTTGCTATTTCGCTTCCTTTTCCATCTGCTAATTTCTCTTCATATTTCCATGCCCTTTTCCCTGCCCTTATCCTTATCTTGTCTCTCTTTGTTTCCTCTCTCACCATGTATCCTGGAGTTTGCCATTCTACCCCAAGCGTCCATTTGAGGTACCTCTCTTGCACCCTTTCCATTTCTTGTCTCTCCTGCCATCCCCATACTTCCGCCCCATATCCCATCACCGTCCACAC
>OV049926.1:114198491-114425991 GCA_920104205.1 Eupeodes latifasciatus
TTATTATTATTATTATTATTATTATTATTATTATTATTATTATTATTATTATTATTATTATTATTATTATTATTATTATTTTTATTATTATTATTATTATTATTATTATTATTATTATTATTATTATTATTATTATTATTATTATTATTATTATTATTATCATTATTATTATTATTATTATTATTATTATTATTATTATTATTATTATTATTATTATTATTATTATTATTATTATTATTATTATTATTATTATTATTATTATTATTATTATTATTATTATTATTATTATTATTATTATTATTATTATTATTATTATTATTATTATTATTATTATTATTATTATTATTATTATTATTATTATTATTATTATTATTATTATTATTATTATTATTATTATTATTATTATTATTATTATTATTATTATTATTATTATTATTATTATTATTATTATTATTATTATTATTATTATTATTATTATTATTATTATTATTATTATTATTATTATTATTATTATTATTATTATTATTATTATTATTATTATTATTATTATTATTATTATTATTATTATTATTATTATTATTATTATTATTATTATTATTATTATTATTATTATTATTATTATTATTATTATTATTATTATTATTATTATTATTATTATTATTATTATTATTATTATTATTATTATTATTATTATTATTATTATTATTATTATTATTATTATTATTATTATTATTATTATTATTATTATTATTATTATTATTATTATTATTATTATTATTATTATTATTATTATTATTATTATTATTATTATTATTATTATTATTATTATTATTATTATTATTATTATTATTATTATTATTATTATTATTATTATTATTATTATTATTATTATTATTATTATTATTATTATTATTATTATTATTATTATTATTATTATTATTATTATTATTATTATTATTATTATTATTATTATTATTATTATTATTATTATTATTATTATTATTATTATTATTATTATTATTATTATTATTATTATTATTATTATTATTATTATTATTATTATTATTATTATTATTATTATTATTATTATTATTATTATTATTATTATTATTATTATTATTATTATTATTATTATTATTATTATTATTATTATTATTATTATTATTATTATTATTATTATTATTATTATTATTATTATTATTATTATTATTATTATTATTATTATTATTATTATTATTATTATTATTATTATTATTATTATTATTATTATTATTATTATTATTATTATTATTATTATTATTATTATTATTATTATTATTATTATTATTATTATTATTATTATTATTATTATTATTATTATTATTATTATTTTATTATTATTATTATTATTATTATTATTATTATTATTATTATTATTATTATTATTATTATTATTATTATTATTATTATTATTATTATTATTAGTATTATTATTATTATTATTATTATTATTATTATTATTATTATTATTATTATTATTATTATTATTATTATTATTATTATTATTATTATTATTATTATTATTATTATTATTATTATTATTGTTATTATTATTATTATTATTATTATTATTATTATTATTATTATTATTATTATTATTATTATTATTATTATTATTATTATTATTATTATTATTATTATTATTATTATTATTATTATTATTATTATTATTATTATTATTATTTTTATTATTAAGAAATATAATAATAATACGTGTGTACGTTCGTTCGGGAAACTTTATTCGTCGTCCATATCTGGAGAACCAGAGGATATATCGATTTCAAATAAATTTTGTTGTACAGATAATAAGGCAGAAAGGACATTCAATTTGGTTCATCCAAAATATCTCACGAACCAGTAACGTTAGCGGCTTGAATTAAATTTTATATTAAACAGGGTTTTTCATCTTGCGGTATTAAAAGTAAACGTAAATAAAACACATATAAAATATTGTTTTTCATGATATTTCTTTTTTATAAAGTTTATATTAAATTTTGTATTATCAAGTTGGAAAGTTGACATTATGTGTGAAACACTTCATCATTTAAATGACCACCACGCGAATTGTTGCAAGCATCGATTCTTTTAATTTTCGACCACTTTTTGACACATATTGGGAGGTATCTTAGCCATAACTCGACGAATGTTGGTTTTTAAGTGCTCAAGAGTGAAAGGTTTATCTAGATGAACACGGTCTTTTGCGTCCAAAAAAAATCCAGTGGTGTGAAATCGCATGATGAGAAATTACGGGGCCAGGAAATGCCTCTTGCAATAAAGCCATATTCGCTCGAGTTGTGTGGCATGTGGCACTTGGTCTTGTTAAAACCACATATTTTGCAAGTCGTATTCTTCAATAGCAGCAATAGGCAAAAAAAAGTCGGTTAACATACTCGTATGACCATAACGCTCCCAATTGAGGTTGACAGTCGTTTGATCGTCGTTTTCGAAGAAGTTAGGTCCAATCACACCACCGGAATAAAGAACGCAAAAAACAGTGACTTTTTGTAGATGTAATGGCCTCTCTTCAATTACTCGACGATTCTCAGAACCCCAAATTCTACAATTTTATTTATTAACATACCCAGATAATGAGAAATGTGCTTCGTTGCTGAAGAAAATTTTGTTCGAAAAATCGCCGTTCACCGGCTGTTGTTCAAGCATCCAATGGACATATCTACGACGTTGTGAATGGTGAGGTCAGCTGGCTTCAGTCGTTGGTTGTGTGAGCTGGACTTTATATGGATGTAGGTGTAGATCCAAAAGCGAAATACGCCATAATGTGCCGTAAGACAGTCTTCATTCCTGAGAACGACAAGGAATCGACACATTCGACAAACGATGATGCACAGGCCTTACAATATTTGTAACCAATCCAGTCTCTTCAAATTTTTTCACAATTTTGCCAATATAATCTCCTCTTAAAGCACGATATGTGGATGTGGCAGAATCACCATATTTGTAGTAGGTTTAAACAATTTATATGCGTTGTGCGATAGTTAAGCAATCCATTTTCGTAAATGTCAGACTTTCAACTGACAAAAAAATTGGTTTAAGAACTAAGTTTGACAGATGTCGAACTCCAGACCTATACTTTTGAAGCCGCAATATGGATAACCCGTTATATTCTGACGTGATACCAAATTAATACAATTTTGAAAAAAAAAATAGCTAGCGGTTCTTTTTATAAATCAAAAAAACTGGAAAAAATTGTCACCTCAAATATTTTGCGAACAAAAAATGATTTTATCTCTGAAATAATTGTATGCAACGAAGAATAACGTTTTTGACATCTGGTAAAATTTTGAGAAAAATCGAAGTGACAGTTTTTTTTACAAAAAATAAAAACCTAAAAAAAAACATTACTTAAAGATGTTAAACATTGATTTTCAACTTAAGTATTTTTTTTTTAAATTAAAGATATTTGCTTCAAACTAATTTAATTTTATAGAAAATATTTTGTTCGATATTCAGTAAAATTTTAACAGTCAGTTTTTCATAAAAAAAATACTACGCAAAATTGGTAAAAGCTGATATTCGATTCTCGATATCTTGTGAATAAATGAAGTTATTGTCTTCAAAATGATTTCATTCTGTGCTAAATTTTGTTATTAACGTAAAATATTTTTTTTAGATTTTTGGTTAATATTTTAGGAAAACTCAACAGATATCTTTTATAGTTAGTTAGTTTTATTGACTTCAAAAGATACAAGAACAAAACATTATATTCTTAATTGTAAGATTACAGAAGTCTTTAAATGGTTTGGCCGAAGGCCGTCTACCAGACTGACATTTTTTTTAAATTTATATATACGAAAAAAGCTAATTAGATACAATTCAAATAAATAACTTTAAAACCTTAAAAATTTTGCTCAACTATTCTGGTTCTATAGCGTAGAGCGTTCAATGAATATTCATACAGAAGGTCCCAACCTAGTTCTCCATTCAAGATGTTGATCGTTTCTTCTAAACCGAGTATATCTATCCCAAAATAGCGCTTTCGGAACTCTTTGAGTATTGGACAAACTCCCAGGAAATGAAATACATCTTCGCGTTCTTTGCGATTGCATAAATCGCACAATATTGGCAATTCTGGACGGTGAGGAATGTAGTTCAAATTGATAAGTTCACCTCTTACTTTAAGTAACAAGCTGATTTTTTGTGTACTGTTTTTGGCCAAGAAGTAGGTGTTGTGGTTCAAGAAATGGTTAACTTTACTGTAATAAGATCTGTAAATAGATGCTTCAGCTTCACTCATAAACTTATCGTACATCATGTTGCCGACTTTTTGCAGCAAGTCATCAAAATTTAACTTAAGCACCTCGATACTTTCGTCTGCTGATATTGAGAAAGTAATTGAGCATTCAACTGCCAGTTTCTTCCACTCTTTAACACAGGAAACTTCAGAATTGATAGCTTGTGTGAGTACTATTCGCGGAATTCTTTCGTCGCTCATCGCCAAAACTCTTGACACGTAGTTGAAATGTAATTTAAGTGTGTCTAAAAAGAGGGGTCCTGTTCCTGTTTCAAGGTGTAACATATAGTTGGGCGTCGTACTTGGCAACTTGAAAGTACTTTTAATAAAAAAACGGAGGAACTTTTCCACAGCTTCAAACGATCGATACCCCCATACTTGCGCTCCGTAAAACAGTATTGCAATTGCGGTAGCTCGAAATACTTTGTGTTTAGCTATGTGCGAAACGCTATTTCTTAGAATGCAACTTCTCCACACAGAACGCTTTGCTTCCGATAATTTGGATTGTAAATGTTTTTCTAGATTCAAGTTAGATGCAATTTAGAAAGATTTACTTCCAGATTCCATGTTTTGCAATAAATTTGAAGCCTATTTATCATTAGCTGCATCCCGTCTATAGTTTCAGCTAGGAAAACTATATCGTCCGCGAACATCAGTCCTGGAATATTCTTTCCTCTTATATCTATACCACCTTTCACCGAATCAGTTATGTCATTTATGTACAAGATAAAGAGAAGAGTACTTAAAACGCATCCTTGCTTAACGCCCATAGACGTTCCAAACTCATCTGAAAGAGAATTCCCATCCCAAACTCGTGCTACATTTTCTTCGTACATGGCTCTAATGACAGATATAAGTTTAGTTGAGATTCCATATTTATAAAGCTTGTAAAAAAGTGCTTCCCGAGGAATTGAATCGAAGGCTGCTCGAAAGTCCACAAAAAAAGCGTAAAGCTTTTTTCCTTTACTTTTATAAATATCAGCAATATTTATTAATGAAAAAATTTGGTCAATTGTCGAGTAGTTTTTCCTAAAGCCAGCTTGGAATTCGTTTAATATTTGCTCAGATTCGAGCCACTCGTTGAGTCTATTATATAATACCGAGCCAAGGATCTTTACTGCTGTATTTAAAAATGAGATGCCTCTATAATTTGATGGATCTTCAAAATTACCTTTTTTGTGTAGCGGAAAAATAATTGCCTTTCGAAAACTTTCGGGGACGTCAGCGGTGTCAAAAATTTTGTTGTACTCCAAAGTTAGAAGCCGTAAGAAATCTGGTGTAATATTTTTAAAATATTCAAACGGTATTCTATCTTCCCCTGGTGCTTTATCTTTTTTTGCTTTTTCAATAACTATTTTTACTTCATTTTGGGATATAGGCGCATTCAGAAACTCATCAATTATTAAAGGCGGTGCATATTGAAACGATGGTGCTATGTGTGAAGTGTTGAGCAAACTTGTGAAATGGGTTTTCAACTGTTCAATGTGCAGTACTGTAGCCGTTGGATTCTTTTTTCCACTCACAAGCCTAATTGCTTTCCAGAACTCCATTGAGTTTTTCGCGCTGTTTACCATTTCGATGTTTTTTTCGTCAAAATGTCGCTTTTTTGCTTTACAAAGATTTTTGAATTTTTTGTTCGCTGTTGCATAGAGAATTCTAAAATTGAGGTTATTGGTCGTTCTGAATAATTTCAAGTACGCAAAAGAAAGGTTCCTAGCTCTCATGCAATCACTGTCAAACCACTTTTGCTTATTTGCCAAAACCTCCTTTTTTGCCGATGTTTTTTGGGGCGCTGCATTCTTGATAATGCTCGTTAACATGTGCATGTCTAGATTAGCATTCAAAG
Source organism: Eupeodes latifasciatus (assembly GCA_920104205.1). NCBI lineage: Eukaryota > Metazoa > Arthropoda > Insecta > Diptera > Syrphidae > Eupeodes > Eupeodes latifasciatus. The sequence continues at coordinate 114,204,629 of OV049926.1, forward strand.
TTTTTTGAGTTTCGAGCTGTCTACTAAGGTTTCTTTGAAAGAGCTCTCTGTAGCTGTCTTTCCATTGAAGCTTTGGAAGAAGAGTAAGAGCAGGTTCAGTTGTCTCCATACGAGATGTTTTCATTCTAAAGGATACCTCTAGCGGCATGTGATCCGAAAATGTCTTTACTCCTACTCTAAAATCATCAAAAAAGAGGAACCAATCTCCAGACAGAAAACAATAGTCGATGACTGAACCAGCTGTTCCGCGGATGAAAGTGAGTTCACCATTGCGATCACCTTCACAGCTTCCATTTAGAACTCGACAGTCCACAGCATCTGCCAGCTCAAGAATTTTGGTCCCTTTTGAATCGCACACCTCGTCCTTTGATTTACGGTCGCAATGAATATGGGTTCTGTCTACTCCACTATTAAAATTATTTTGCGATATGCCTATTCTTCCTTTAAAATCACCAATTAACATGAGATTTGCTGGTCCCAGCACATTTATAAGGTCTCGTAATTTGTCAAAATCGCGCTGCCAATGGCTGCAGTTCAAGTAGATTGGAACAACGTAAAGAATACTCTCTTCTATTTTGATTTCAAAAAATCGTGATTGCTCAATATTTTTAAAATTGATTGCAGCGTCTTTAAGTCCCTTTTTATACCCGAACAATTCACCACCACTTCCTCTACCAAATATGTTACTTTTAACAGCTGGTATGAATTCAATTTCGTAGCTCATAAAAATATTCTTAAAACTAGTTTTATCAAAATCAATAATATGTGTTTCTAATAATATAAATACATCAAATTGCTTAATATAATTAAAAAATTCAGTAAATAAACTTTTGTTTTTAAGCCCGGCAACATTATAGCTTATGATTTTAAGTGCTGAAACATTAAAGTTCGCCTGGCAGACGGATTCTTCTCAGTTGGATGAAGTACTGTGTTAACATCCACTCACAATTTGTACGCGGTTCTAGGTTCCATTGTGGTTGCACCTCTTGCATTTTGCAGTTTGACGTTTCTATCAGTGGCTGACATTGACACTTCATTATTGTTGTTTATATTTTTAGATTGCAATTTATTTAATAATATTGTTAAAGAATGAGGAATCTCCCCCATGAAGTGTTTTATTACAGCCAAACTGTCTTTATTGCTCCCATTCTTGAGCCCGAGCGATTCATCCCATGTAAAAACAGCGTCTTCGACATGCAGCCTATCGTCTCTTACGTAGATTTTCATTCCAGGTTTTGACTCGCGGAGTACCTTCATTATGGATACCATCTTACTTCTTCTTTGGCGGGCATTATGTGTTAAATCTTTGTTGATACTTATTTTTGTTCCTTTAAGTTTCTTCGCGTTTCGTAAAACATTTAAAGCTATTGTTCGGGACTTCAATTTGACAACAATTACTGCAGTGGGTGCATTTTGGTGGTTTACTCTGTGCGCGGATTCAATTTCAGTGTTGTTTACATTTCCGTCGAGTAGTCCTGCGCATACGGTTTTGGCTTTTTCAACTGGGTCGATGTGAAGATCAGTAGGCAAATGTACTACAACGTTGTCTTCGACGCTTTTTTGCATAAGTCGGTCAATTTGTGTCTCGAGTATCTTATTCCGACTTTCCAGGAAGACAACTTTTGCAGATAACTCGTCTTGTTTTGTTTTTAGGGCAGACAAGTCGGCATAGAGCAGTTGAAAGTCGGCTTTCGAAACAAGTTCTGAGACAAGTTTTAAATTGTTTTCCGCTAGGATTTCCTTCATTTGGTCTACACTGATTCCTGACATTTCCACTGGAACTTTAGATGGACCTCTTTTTGGATTATTAAAATGAACAGGGGAAGTTTTGTCACGGCCTCTTTTGTTCATAAGTAGGGTTATATTTGGCGAATCTTTAAATTTTGATTTTAGTGTCTTAAATGCTATGACTTACAGATATTTCGATCCGCAGACGTAAATAATGTGTTTATTTAGGTTTTCACAAGCACTTTTTGAATTTCTTTTTGAAAATATCTACTTTTTCTTAGTTTTTGTACAGAGCTTTTCTAAGGCGAACCACTTTGACAGATAGCAAAATGTCAATCATATATATCTTTTATAAAAAACACGAAAAACTACCAATAAAAAAACAAAAGACTAAAGAAATGGTTTTCGACTTAAGTATTAGTAGAACAAAGAAAGATATTGACTTCAAATTATATATCCCGTTCAAAATATTGTTATGAACATTTTGTTAAACTTTTAAGCAAGACAAATAGACAGATGGGATGGGAAGTTATCAGTGTGGGTCGCATCTCAGCTTCTTTTTATTATTATTATGTTTTTATCATAGATTGCAGAACATTTTTATAACCATACGAAAAGTTGTCCCGTGTTAATCAGACTTTGTCAGGTTTAGATCAAAGATCCCAATTAAATAAATAAATGCATATATTTTCCATTACATGTATTATAATTTGATATATATGCTCCTTACTAAAAAGATAAAATTGTATGTTTGATATTCGCACTGAAAAGGTAGGTACTCCAGTTACATTTTTTTTTAAATTCGTCATGAGTAGGTACATATAGAAATTCCTTATGCAAAAGGAACACAAAATGATGGCAGATGTATTCACTTTTAAAATTTCGTTCACTCAGTGAAAAAAAAATATACAAACATAATGTATAGGTACCTTACCTACCTACCTACATATATGTATGTGCGATGAAAATAAAGCAAATTTATACTTTAGGGGCGGAAAAAAATCATCGAAGAAGCTTCATTGAAACTGAATGTTTCTGTTTTTGTATCCAAAAGGATCTCTGTGCTGATGATGGCATGGCGTGCGTCGTCGTTGTCACGTCGCGTCAAAGCAAAAAAAAGACAAAAATTAGCGTAAACAGAAGACACGTGCCATTGGAGATCCTTTGGATATCTCATTATTTACGCTTAAAATTTAAAAAGAAACAAAAAAAAAAAAAAAAAAAACAATTTAAAACGCCAACATTTTATAATGTTATACTTTTTTATTTGTTATTAATTATAAGCATTGTAAGATGTTTTTTTCAATATAGTATATTTTATTTCGCAGTTTGATAACAGACAATTTTAATAACACTTATGCGCAAACAAATTTTTATATTTAGTTCATCTACAGTCACCGATCGTAATTTGATTAGGTGTAAGTTTAAATAAGATGTTAACCTTGAATCCCCTTTCAACAATAGTTTTATTCCTAAGAATTAAAGTTGAAGCTGACACCCACTGGGTACCTGCATACCAGGATCTCTGGGGTGTTTTGAGTATTTACCGCGAAAAATCAAGACCTCTCTCCTAAGCATCCAAGACGTGAGACAGGATCGAGGTGAAGCTATTTATTTAAACTCATTGAATTATTGAAATAATTCACATGCATTGGACATAGTTTGGTAAATGAGTTACGATCGTGATGGATTTAATATTTTGTTTGTTAACAGTTTAATATTGAAAGTAGATCGTTTAGACTGAACCCTTAACTTCACTCGCGATTTATTCAGTTGACCCACGTTTAAAAACACTGCTGACCGTTTTAAGATAAAGATTTCTTTTGAACTTTTCATAGAAGTTTACATAACTTTCAAGGTTAAAATAAATGTATATGACTGCTTTAGCTGTGAAATCCAAAAATATAAAAACAAAAAATAGAATAAATAAAAATAATTCGCAGACATCAGGAACAGATGTTCTTCAAAATCTCCAATTTAAAGGATTAGCTCATCGCCGATGGATCATGCTGGTCGACTCACATAAAGTCTGCACACACATTTAGTTATCCCGCGTGTGCCAAAGCCGCGCCCCGACCGTAAAGGTGCAATTTTTGTGGTTGATTACACATCCGAACAAACCCAAAAAGACGACGCAATCGACGAAAGTCCTTTGACGAAATTCTGCTAACCCTCAGACGCAACACTAACAAAACCCCAACAAAAAAAAAGGTCGAATCGGCCTTAGGTGTCTTCTCGATTTGGATTCTTAATGGAATCGCAACCATGACGCCAAACATATTATACATTAATATCCCTCTGTGTGCTTTGCACCCCCATAGCAATACTATCCTTTGATACCAATAGCAATTATTGTCCTGTCGCGTCAGACCCAAAGCCGAATCCAAAGCCAAAGACAGAGCTAAGCCTCACTTTCCGTACTTAATTCCATGACGATATAGCGATGGCGGTCAATACCCTTTAGTTATCCTTGTCCTCTGAAGCTGAATACCAAACCACGAAACGAAACAAAATGAAATTTTGTTGCACCTTTCACATCCGCATATCGAACTTTGGAAGAATTGTTTGGTTTTTGATAAGTGACTGTGTTTTCGCCTATAAAAACTCATTATTTTCAAATGGTCTATGTCGTTTCCCAGACCAGGGTATACAATTCGCAGATTGCACCCTTCTTTCAATTCCCACCCGTCTGGTTCTTTACAATCGAAAATTGCTAAAATTGTTGCTATCTAAATTTCTACATTTGTGTTGTATTTATAACTTAGAAGTTGAGTTGCCACTGCAATCAAAATGGGGAGGATCAGCAATACTTGAAAAAGAAAATACAACGTTCAAAATATAGCGGCTCTATGCTTCCCTTCGAAGCGCTCTTCAAATGAAGAACAAAGCTATTAAATTTGTTAGAACATAACTTTATTAATGGTGGGGAGGGTGACTTCAATGTTAAACACCCCAAATGGGGATCTAGCCCTATAACGTACCCTTTATTGTTATAAGCCTAAATCCACATTAGTCTAAACTGTATAGACCTTAAATAACACTGTGTAATTAGGAAATAATTGAAAAAAATCCTGAGCTCGTGAATAAATGAACAAATTCAGAACAAAATGTATAGTTTTATAAAAAGGCTTATAAAAATAATAAAAGAAAAATTACTTATTCCGAACCATAGTATTCGTACATCAAACTATGGTTGTAGTGGAAAGGCACTTGAAGAAAAGCATTTATGCTCGACTGTATTCTTAGATGTTTTTTAAGACTTTGATATGATTTATCACTTGACACTTGAGTCCTTAGAGTGACCTTTCCAAGCAGTACTACGAAATAATGAAATCATATGTAACGAACCGATTCCTTAGAGTACGGTACGACTAAAATTACTCAGAGTCAAAGAAAATTCAAGCCGGTGTACCACAAGTAGGTGTCCTATAGGATTATTCTTCTACCTTTTACGTACAAGCAGCTGATGATAGTGCAATATTGGTGTCTAATACACAAGAATTGCAAAATGCGGTCGATAAAGTTAGTGATTGAAGGTAAAAATGGCGGATCAAACTAAACGATAGCCATGTAAACTTTACAATCAAAAACATAAACATGTGCTTTTTTCTATGAATATAATACAGATGCTTCTTACTCCAATACAAGACACGCTGTAGCACACAATCAGCGACTGCAAATTAACACCAACTACAGAATGGAGACCGTCTTATATGAACGAGACATTGTTAGGGAATTAAGAAAAATCAAACCTAATGAGCTGATGGTCTAAAAGTTATGGGAAAATTTTATAGCTATAAACTTCGTTATAGTATTAAAAAATATGACGATAACAAATTCACTGAAATTGGTAATCAATTGATATCGTCTCTTAAACGTAAAAAAACGCAACTAGGAAACTTCTCATGGAAGGAAATAATTGCTCGTCTTATGTGGCTTATAGCCCCGTCTTGTTTGAACCAAATATCAAGTCAATTAAAAAACAAACGGTCATCAATCGACCACATCGAAGAAATACGGTGCGATGAATCTTTTCGATAATATAAAGCACACCATCACGAAACAGTCTTTGGCCTGGATGAAATTGGTAAAAATTGATTTTTGATTAAAATATTTTTTTAATAATTTAATATATTCGCTTCAAACTAATTTCATCTTTCATATGTATAAAAACTATAGTTTCGAACATTCAGCAAAATTGAAAAATCGAATTGACAGTTTTTTACAAAAAATATAAACTAAAATTTGGTAAAAATTAATTTTTGACTCAAATATCATTTCAAAAATTAAAAATATTAGCTTCAAACTAATTTCATCTAATAGAAAATATAGTTTTCGACATTCAGTAAATACAACAGTCAGTTTTTTCTTAAAATTAAAGTCTACAAAAAATAGTACGCAAAATTGGTAAAAATTGATAATAGATTCTCGTGATCTCGTGAATAAATGAAGGTATTGACTTCAAAATGATTTCATTACGTGCTAAATTTTCTTGTTAAGATATTGTTCTTAGAAAAATCTGATCTGTATTGGTTTATATAAGAAATACAAATTTTCAAGAAATGCTGCTAAAATTGGTAAAAATTGGTTTTCGGCTAAAGATCCCGTTAGCAAAAATTGATTTTTAAATCAAACTATTTCATCATATGCAAAATACAACAAAAAACTGATAAGAGATGGCTTTTGACTCAAGTATTAGGAGAACAAAGAAAGATATTGACTTCAAATTATATATCTCAGACAAGATATTGTTATGAATGTTTTGTGAAAGTTTTAAGCAAGACAAATCGACAGATGGGATGGGAAGATATCAGTGTGGGTCGAATCCCAGCCTCTTTTTTAGATTTAATTCGATCGATGGTCAAATAGAATGCTCATTTGAATTAGAGCTTCATTCTTTCCACAGTTAGTTCTATGGAAGTCAATATGTATAAAAGGTGATGAGCTCCGCTTCGGTAATTCAAATGTATACAAGATAATAAATAAGCTGAATCAATTTCACCATTTCATATCTCAAGGTAGTGGATTATCTACTGAAAATTTCATTGCTGTCTGTTAGAGTTCACAGAAGGATTCGAATTCAAACCGCACTGTTATTCGATTTTAACCAAATATGTTCGGACCAAGACCAAGGGACCTTCTTGCTTCTCTAAATTCGTCCTAATTACTGAAGAGGCCTCAAGGTACTCCTTGGATCAGAGAATAATATTTGTATCCACTAAAAGATTTGAAGATACTCGTTTAATTTTATGAAATGATTTATGATGAATGATCAACAAACAAGTTACGAGTTAAGAATAAAGCTCTTGATACCCAGGGACCTGTTACATACCCGTCTACCTGGAGTTTACGGGTTTTACCCGGGTAGTAGGGTAAAAAAAATTTTCAATATAATTATGTTACTTAGTAAAGTTTAAATCTCAATAAGCACCTTTCAAAAACATTGACACAAATTGAGGAAAAATCTGCATTTACATGCAATGCTCAAACCAAAAAGATGTAGTTATGTTATGTTCTTATAAAGGTTGATTTTGTCCCTTCTCAATTTTTCAACACAAACACTTTAAATGTAAACATTAATATGAGCACAATCTACACTATCTAAACTCTACACTAATAATATAAAGAGAAAAGATTTGTATTTTTGTATGTAACGAATAAACTCAAAAAGTACTGGACTGATTTTAATAATTCTTTTTTCATTAGAAAGCTACATTATCACTGAGTAACAAAGGTTATATTTAGTACTAGATTACTATAGAAATCTTTAGAAATTCCTATTAAAACCAACCGAAGGTGTAAAAAAATTAGCCATAAAATGTCTTTCATCGCATACGCTGCGAAGAGTATTAATGATAGGACAAAAAAAATGTGATTCATGGTAGTTTTAATTAGCATGCTTATAACTTAAATATCTGTACCTATTTATGTCTACCCTAGCAAAGCCAGAACGGGCCGCTAGTACCTAATATAATTGAATGCATTTTTTCCAATCTATTAGATATTCCCTTTTTAATTGTTTTATAAACTTAAAACGAAGTGAATTTGTGAAAAGGGATACTCAATGCGTGTTGTTTATTATAAGCTCAAAGTTAATTTTATGGTTATTTTATACAAGTTAGAGAATAGAGCTATGACATTAATATTAATTTGCGAGCACAGAAGGGCTCTGCTCAGATATTTTGTTAAATTTGATTCAAGTATATTTTTAAATATACGAACATAATGATTTATTTATACCATAGTTATTCAAATTCAGGTACCCGTCCAGTTTCCGGGTACCCGATGATTTTTGGGATACCCGTGTATCTGACTCCGTTTCGGGTAACCGTAAATGCATCGGGTACCTGGAACTCCGGGTGTTGATTGATTCGGATATTACCTGGGTGAAATCAAGATCTCTAGTTAAGATGCTTCTGATGTGAACCTTTTTCTTGCCTGGGGACTGCATCGGCATTTTTCGGGGTTAATAGTGAAATAGATTGGATGTCTTTGTTTGGTTATTTTTGTGGCACTTACCTATTTTAAGCCTTATCCCAAAGGCTAATTGAATTGAAAAATTGCTATCGTTGGCAACGCTGCTTGAAAATTAATATACAAGAATAAGAAAACTTTGAAGAAGTCCATGCGCGACTGTGCAGTGTGCTGTTGCAAAGTCTTTGCTTTGTATCCTCTTCAAACATTTCTTTTTACTGCTGTCTGGTGGTTCTTATAATGCGCTGCGCCGACGAACGTTATTAAAGTGCCTCCTTCCTACACTTCCATGCTGTCGTCATCTCTCTCTCTGAAAATGAGGACAGGTGCATTGATGGTGAAAATTTTTGTTTGGTGATTTTTTTTTGTAATTGGACAACTGTTTTGAGATTCTGATCGATAAACAGTGTTTCGTTATGTGAATTGTTATTTTTTTTTTTTTTTGGTTTGTATTATTTTGGTTTTTGAATTCGTTGTGTAAATTTTGGCAGTACAACGCAACGGTAGTGGAGTATAACTACGAATGTTTCCTTAGCGTGCGTTGACTCGATGATCTGGGGTTGCACATTTTATTTGAACACGACGGGCGGGCGGCGAACGGTGGCGGTGGCGTAAGGTGGTAATATGCCTGAAGTAATAATTTTGTTTCGGGTTTTGTTTGAATAGAGTTTGATAAGCAAGTATTTTTTGAATGCGCCTAAGGACTATTTTATTTAACATAAAATATTTTGTACGAACCTAAGTATGGATATAAAATTTTGAATTAACGGTTAAATAAGTATGTCTTCAATTATTTATTGAAAATTAATACGAATAACAGTGTACAACTGGTCTTTTCTTTGGCTCAGCTATTATGTTTTAGTGGGTTATCAATTTATATTCAATTATTCCCAAGAATGTAATCATACACTTGTACTGTTCGGCCCAATGGACTTCCTTTGTGCAGGTATAAAATATCCTTTTTTTATTTATTAACGTCCAGTTGAATCCAGCTTAAAAAAGATTATCAGCTTGTGCATACTAACTTATACTTTATAATAAAAAAAAGAAACAAGGATTTCAAAAAATTTGTATGTGTGGTGCATTCACGCAAATGAAGCTACCTACCTGGTTATCAACTTTTTGCAAATAAAATGCTGTACCTACCCACAAGTTTTATACCTAATTGAATTGGGCCAAATGCATACAAAGTTAATTAGAAACTCGTTGTCGCAAGGATCAAAAGCAAAATGAAGACAGAAGGTATATCCTTTGTCCGTTTCATGAAAGCTTGTTATTTTGGCACGCGTCCTGAATATGTTAAAAAGAAGATCAACAGTGTATAGGTAGATACACATACTCTTATAACTATACATGTTGAGTATACTTTTACAAAAATGTTAAAATTGTATTGTTTGTACCTAATTTTTTTTTGTAAGAAGAATCTTTTTTTCATAAAAATATGACAAGAGACTGAAAATGTGAACGAGATATCATACTCACCCGTACATACATATAGTATGACAGCCACAGCAATCATAGGGGTACATCAGTGTATATCGTTGTGTTGTCCAGAACCTTAAAATTACGCTTAAACAATTGGCGTTATGACTGGAATGACCACGGGGCTTGGGTTTCGTTTCGATATACTCGTAGTGAGGGTATATGGCGCAAATTAGATCGCTATATATTTGAGGATGACGACGACGACGCACGCCGCGCCGCCGCGCTGGCGGCCAGCAAGCGCCAATAAAATATCTTCATCCATACACTGACGCCAAGTGCGTAGGTACCTACTAGTTCGTGCACATAAATTGGGAGCCTGACGTTATTCGAATTTGTTTAACTCTGTTTCTTGTTTCGTTTAAGCAGATTCTTACTTTTTAAAATACTGAAAGTTTATTTTGAGAAAAATTAAGTTCTTTCAATTCTGCTGTGTTCTTAAATCAACAGTTTTTAACGAAAAGTAACGAAGGAATTTTGGGGCCCTTTTCACCGACAACTTCATTATATAAATTTTGTACAGCCAATGCCTTTGTAGAAATCTTAAAGAAGTATTTAAAACAAACACAAATTCCGTGTCACAGGTTTCTTTTTAAAAACACAATAACATTAACTATTTTCCTATGTATTTTGGCTTCATGAGTAAGAGCATACATTCCCGTTTATTATGGAACACAACTTCATTCAAGTGTCTGCCTCAGCTGGCTTCCCAGCAGCGCATGCTGGCCAAGAGTACGATAACTAAGGCGATACAAGATATTTTAACGGAAAACGGAAAAAAAACAAGCATTTTTTTACTATGGGAGGGAGGGGATCTATCTCCCCCCGTTTAGGCGGAAGGGGCAATTTAAAAAAATTATTACCTAAAATGGAAAAAAATAGTTATAAAATAACGGTAATACTTACAATTAAGTATTATAAATTTTTTTAATCCGTCATTAAACATTGTCGCCTGAGTTATCGTACTCTCCCGAAAAATAAAACAAAATAAAATAAATTAGGTGGCGCAACAGTCCGTTGAGAACTAGGGCCTAATAACTTACAACTCTCAACCATTCCTGTGTGCGAGTCGTGTTGTCAGGGATGGAGGGGACCTACAGTTTTAATCCAAATCCGAACGGCTAATTTGAGAAGCACATTTCTTGACAAAAACTACTCTTGGAAAATTTGTAAATTCTTCGCAGGAGGAGTACCCGTTAAATAAACTTTAGATGGCACAGGCAGGGATTGAACCCAAGACCTCTGGCACGACAGTCCAACAGTCCAATTGACATCACCAAGACGGCTGATAACACGATTTGGGAATTTGTGGCGTGGACTTTGTTGAATGACGCGCCATCCTGAAAGAACCATTGACCATGTCTTAAATTTAGTCAAATATCTCTCAAACCCTCAACGTTGACTGAAACTATATTTCCAGCTTTGATTTGGAAGGAGGCTTTCTTGACTCTCAGGAACGTGTAAAAACCTATATAAAGGCAAGGACAAATCCATTTAAGAAGTATTAATATGTAGGTTTACATATTTAAATTCTTGAAAAAAGATACTTAAGAAAGATTAAACCAAAAAGACAGTTAAAGATCGAGTAAACACCACGAACTTAGAAGTGTCATTCCCAATATTATAATATTTTGTCCTATACTTGTTGGTAGTCAAATTTAATTTTAAGTCTCATGATTTTTACTTTTTAGATCCAGAAACCTTATCATAACTTCTAAGATGCTGCTAAACTGGACGATGGTTCTGGCAGTATTCACATATGGACCCCAGCTCTGGATTCTTAGTAAAAGGTACTCCTAATTCTAAGGCGCCTTCTAGAGGAGAATCTTTAGGAGAATTGTTGATCCCTTATGTGAGGAAGGACGATTTAGAATACGCTGCAATCCTGAATTGTATGGAAGGGTGTCAGAGTATGGCGTACGCTGAAAAGATATGGAGTAGAATAGAGTAGAGTAGACGCTCTAAGCCTTGAGTGCCCAATTGAAATTCAATAAATCCTGAACCACACAACTGAATTCAATGAAATTTTAAGTTGTGTTTAGGAATGTCATGAATAATTGACCTAAGGAATGTCCGCTCACTGTAACGCGCTACAGTGCACAAAACCTATACTTAAGGGAAACAAAAAACTAGCATTTTTATAAAAGAAATTAAGTGAATTCAGTAAAAAAAAAATGCTATAGACATGTCTGTTTTCAGGCATAAACATACAAAATATAGAAAATAATAAAATAATGTTTTTGACTTAAATTGACAAAAATTAATATATAAATATATTTATACAAAAAATATTTTATACCAACCAAACCTAACTAAATCTAAATCTTTTTTCACTCAAAACTGTTGTGGAAGTCGTATCCGGACAGTTTTGGATAAGTTCTTCGATGGAAATTTTAGCTTAGAGTCTGCACTTTGTGCCTACAACAAAGTTTAAAAGAGAACCAAATTTCATATACATATTTGTATTAATTTTAACCTTTGATCGATAAACATTTAGATCTTCATGTAACCAATATTCTACTACTAGAACTCGTTAAAACATCAAATAATAAAATAATTTATATCATTTAATATACATATTGCTATGGTGTTTAGCTGTAATAAAAGCAATGGTTCCTACTTTCAATTTGCACTAAAAAATTATGGGTAGGCCAAACTTATTGAACATTAATTTCTTGATTTAGAAACGGATGTATGTACATGTACAAGCCCCCTTTTATTTCGCCTTGAAACTATATACTACGTTATCACGAGCCATAATATGCAAAATGAGTCATACAAGATGTGAATATAATCATACAAACAAAACAAGTATAATCTGTAGCAATAAAGTTAACGAACCTGTTGTTATTTATCAGTTCATTGATATATTCTAAAACTATTCACAAGTCCGGAGCTCTTCAGAATTTCCGAACAAAGTTCTTCAATTTTATCACATCCAACAACTTTCATGTCTTTTAATTTCGCATTAAAAATGCCAACTAAAATGCATTCGTACCTAACTGAAAGAAATAAACATTACATTAATATTTGCTTATACAGTGTCGGGAAAATAATTATAAACGATGAATCTATCCTTAATTTTGGCCACAGTCCTGTGTAAACTAGAGCTCTTGATATCTGCCGGGAAATACCAGTAATAACCGATTTTCCCGGTAACCCGGGTAACGAGAGTTTCGGATATTACCCGGGTATTCAGGTTTTATAAGATGTTGGGTACCCAACATATTTCCGATTACCGGTTTGGTGTACGGGTACCCGGGTTTCAATGTGACCAAAGTTTTAGAGAACAATTTTGTAATAACCAACAAGATAAAGATAATATTTTCACGTTAAAGGACAAAGCGAATAAATGGTAACTGCTTCTAGTGATGACGTGGGAGATTTGCACTATTCTTTCAAGGATGATATTGAAGCAATCACATGACAACGCATCATCTTGTCTATAAAGCCTTTTTGACATCATTGGTTAAGTTGTTGCAACCTTTATGGAGCAGATCAAATTCTCCATGCGGTCATACTGCACATATTGACGAGTTTGGCAGGGATGCTAAAACTAGACATTACTCTACACAATTCGTCCATATAGATGCTATCATATGCGGCATTGAAATCGATGAAAAGATGAAGGTGTCGATTTGATGTTCTTCTGTTTTTTTCAAGGATCTGTCGTAATGTGAATATTTGATCGGCTTATTGACTTGTGCCTCATCGCCGTTATAAAATCTGCGGAAGTGGTCTTTCCATTTTCTCAGCATTGACTGGGATTCTACTATTATGTTTCTACATTCGTCTTTGCAGTTTTCGGTTCGAGATTTATGCACTTACGAATTACGTTTCACCTGCTTATAAAACTTTCGAACTTCATTTCTACTTCTGAACTTCTCAACATCTTTGACCCCACGCTTCTCATGCTCCATCTCTTTTTCCGGAAAACACGTAGGATGTTTTATAGATACCCATTATACCTGCACTGCAGTAGCCGTCCCGTGATGGTTAATGCGTCATGGCAGTGGTCTTGGATTCAATCCCTGCCTGTGTCATCTAAATTTTTTTTTCACGGGTACTGCCTCTTGCTAGGAATTGACAAATTCTCCAAGAGCAATTCTTGTCATGAAAATTCTCAAATTAGCCGTTCGGATTCGGCTTAAAACTGTAGGACCCTTCCATCCCAGATAACAGGAATGGTTGAGATTTGTAAGCCATTAGGCCCTAGTTCTCAACGGATTATTTCGCTACCAAATTTATTTATTTTATTATACCTACAGTTTTCTGGTTATCCTTGCTGTTGTTTTTCAGGTTCTGCATCCGTAAAACAATACTGATTCGACGTTTGAGTAGAACAGGCAACAGTAGCAACGATATCTTGTTCGGTTCCGCCTTCAGTAGAGATAATTCTTCCAAGATACTAACAATTCTCTACTTTTTCTACTGTCAAAAACCATGCGTTTCAAAAAAAAAACCAAAAAAAATAAGTATGTATCGAAAGCAAAAATATACCTATATTTATATGAGATAAGAAATGTTATACACATGCGACGACGACTAGTCCAGTCATTTTAGCTATTTTAAACCCCAATCTGCGGAAAAATTCCTAGTGATCTGAATTTTTGTATACACCTTTATTATGGAATTGTAACGAAGATATGAAAAATCGACATTGATATCGTGCCGGCTAAAAAAGTTATAAAGGTCAAAAGGTAACGAAAATCAGTTTTTCGCAAATAGTGAATAATTTTTTATTTGAATACAAAAAATACAGAAAAATTAACTTTAGTAGATTTTTTTTTTAGCATTCATTGTCGATATCTTCAGTTTCTGTGTCATCAACAGTTGCTGACGAAACGTCAAGTGGACTTATTCCTATATTTAAATCAACATCTTCATCATTTTTATCATTGGTTGGCTCTGCGTTTGAGCATGACTGGCCACGGCAATGTCCACAAACTTTTGAACATCTTAATCCAATTTTTTTGCATCCACATTTGCCGCTGCAACATTTTGTACAATTACAGAAGATTGTGTTTAGTAGATTATCAAGTGCTGGTGGTAATAAAGTTGTTATTGGTTGTAGTATTTTATTTTTGAACTCCCAACTCCACTGTTCTGGATCAATTTATCTTCCTAGCCAGGTTTGTATTTGATAATACACTCGATAAATATGCTGTTGAGCTGCTGAAGAGGTAGGTGGTAATAATGGAAATTTTACAGCTGTACTTTGCCTTGTTATCTGTAATTATCTATCGAAATTTCTTACTTTGGAGCACCGTACATTGTTAGTAGAAAATGTGTTCCAGCATTGACAATGATATCTCGGGAGCAATTTTCTTGATGGAATATTTCCTTTTCCAAAAAGTGCTGAAGTTTTATCACATCCGGTCATGGCATGTAGAAACAGAATATTTTTCTAAATAAATAAATAACACTGAGAGCTTCCCTGAGCCCACTTCCTTCCATTATATATTTTATAGATCCAAGAAACGACGAGCATATGAAAACCACCTAGTGTTACAATAACATTGGATATATCAGATTGAACATCAGCAGCACAGCTGATGCTTTTCTTACGTGGAGATATTGATGTACTCGGTTCTTCTTGGCATCGTTTAGAAGCCGCTGTACTCAAATTGTTCGTATAATTTTTACGACAATTGCTATGCACATTTACAAAAGTCACAGTATTTAAATATTTACACCACCTCTAGCGATACTAGCATTTTTAATTTCTGAAAACCACGCCTAACTTCTAATACAACACCATCCGATAGCACTTCTTTGCATATAAAACATGTATGTATCACTCATTTTGAAAACTATTCAAGAGCAATACTACTAAAATAACGTCTTTAACACTCAAGAAATAATTTTCAACTGAGCTAAATACAGCCCGACAGGCAGTAGCAGGTATAAAAGTAGCAGGTATACAGATACAATAAAATACGGAACATCGGCCTACCAGTGGAGGTCGTTTGAGGCATTCACGGGCACGAATTGTCCGGGTAACAGTATAGTATACTAGTTTTACTAGTGCTATATGTCTGTGTATGTAGTAGATTTTACTAACAACACACTTACAAACATGAATAAAAAGCAATAGGGTTTACGCCTTGGTATACAATACCGTATGTGGGTGCATTCTAGTCTTTACTTCAAAAACGGTTAATTTTACAGAAAATTGCAAGACATTTTTTGTAGACAATTTCACGACAAACAATTTTTATAATGACCTTTATTGACCTCTGAGCAATAGATCGCGAGATATTTGCGAAAAACTGATTTTCGTGACCTTTTGACCTTTATAACTTTTTTAGCCGGCACGATATCAATGTTGATTTTTCATATCTTCGTTACAATTCCATAATAAAGGTGTATACAAAAATTCAGCTCACTAGGAATTTTTTCGCAGATAAAACCTAAAACGACTGGACTAGACGTCTAATTTACCATCATGACCTGATACTAAGTGTACACAGCGTATTCTTGGCGAAGTGTGGTACTTATAGTGCGAATTGGAGGACGCATGGATCAAATGTAATGAAGCCGTATACTTTTGAAAATGTTCCTGTTTCTTACATTTTTCAACAGCACAACGATCCAAAACTTGTGATTAAAGATGAGAGTTACTCGACCAAGTGCTAACATTTCAAGTTGGAAAATTCGGTAAATTTGCTTTCGATTAAATCAAAATGCTGTTTCTAATTATTTTACCAGCTGGAAACATATTTTCTTGTAGTTAATATAACATGCAGCTTTTTATTTAAACAGATAATTGTTTATGTTCAAATAAACTTAGAGAATAAAATAATGAAACAAACAAACAAACATTTTTTTCTAAATTGCAACCAGCTTCAAAAAAAAAGTTTCTTATTAATTTTATACCAATGTAGCTTCATAAGTGAAGGACAATTCTAGCTTTTTTTCTCGTCTATTTTCAAACAAACACTGGCATCAAATATATCAATGAACGGCAAACAGAAGACAAAACCATAAGCAACTTTAAAGTCTCTTCTCAGAGACGCTAAAAGAAGCGTCATTCACCAAATTCAACTTAGCCAAGTCAAAACCAACAAAATGTCAACGAACAAAACGAGCAGCAACCCAGCCAAGCCACATGAACTTACTAAATCGACAAGAATGAAAACAACACAAAAAGATTACCTAATAACAATCTAAAAATCGATTAATTTGGATTCCATTCAAATAAAGCAACGAACATTTTATTCTCAGAATCTCGAGACATACTTGGCATTCCTTAAGCTTTCTGTTTCTGTTCTCTGTTTTTAGAGATCTGATCCAACCATCATCGCATGATCAGGGGCGTCTTTAGACTTTTGGGGGCCCTGGGCCCAACAGGATTTGGGGGCCAAAAAAAGTAGGTATAATATTTTTTTTTTTAAATTCATTTTTAAATCATTTTAAAATGAATTACTGTTTTTTTTTAAATATTTTTACTTTTTAAAAAGAACTAAAAGAAAAAACATAAAACAGATATTTTTTTATATTTTTCTATTTTTTTTTTAATTTACCTTCAATAGTTGAACATTTTTCTTTATAGTTGATTTTTGATAATTTTTATTGTTTTTTTGGTTGATTTCTAATGTTTTTATATAATTTTTTTAATTTTTTGTAAGTTTATTTCTTTATATTTGTTTTGATTTGGTTTTTTTTAGATATATACATATGTAAGTTTTAGTATGCAATAAAATATTATTGAAGGCATACTTTTCTGACTTTTTCAGTTGCAAGAACATCAATTAAGTCATCAAATTCAATTTCCTGTAGTAATTCATTTCCAATTGATAAAATTTACAAGCTGTTTAGTCTATCTTGCAGCATTGTGCTTCGAAGTTCATTTTTTATCCAGTTCAATTTCGAAAATGAACGCTCTCTACTGCAGTTTGAAACCATCAAAGATAAAAAAATTCTACAGGCAGTTTCTACATTTGGAAATATGTTCCCAATTTCATCCACTGTAATTTGACTGTACAATTTTGATATTGTAATAAGATCTTCATTTACATCTTTATTGAATTCTTTTAAATACTGTACGAGGTGCAGGCATTCTACCTCAAGTTCTTCTGCATTAACATCTCTATGGTATTTTTTTTGAAAACTGTTCGCAAGAGTTTTGCAACTCCACTGAAGTCAAATATTGCAATCGACAAAAAAAGCCAAACAATGCATTAATTTCTTGGTAGCAATTGGATCGTATTTTTTGATATTTTAAACTTTTCCCAATTAGCTGGACGGATGGTGCAGAACCATCAAAATAACTTCGTACTATTTTTCGTTGCATTAAGTCTTTATAATAAGCATCCGGATTCTGAATTTTGGCACACGCTTCAAATTTATCAAAATTCTCCCTTAGATCATTTATGAAAGAACATAGTGAACAAAGCAAATTGGCAGCAACGTCAATCGTTATTGTTTCTTTTTGAAGGCTCTTGCTGGTTTTATGAATTCTTTCTAATGTTGTGTTCCAAAATTTCTTTTAAAATGAGGAACTCCAGTTTTGACATTTTCTTAGACAGGCTTAGCGCTTCGCTTTTTGTGTCTGAAGTTTGCTCTGGATCTCTAGAGATAGATGTCAAGGCTTCAGTAATTTGATTATAACCATGATGGAGCGCGTTTACTGCATCAGCTCGTGCAAACCATCTTGTTTCAGAAAGGCTTTTAAGAACTCTATGTTAACCTAAAAATTCATTCAATTTATTTCAGCGATGGATAGAAGCAGAAAAAAAGTTGTATATTTTTTTAACCACTTGAAAAAAACCAGCCGCATGAAGAACTACTAAGTTAAGAGAATGTGCTGCCACTTACGCCTTCATATTATAGAGTCTATAGGTTCCTGACCTGTCCTTCTATGAAGGACCTCATTTGATATACGGTTTGGCCAGAAAATCCTTAGGATGTTACGATGTACTTTTTTTTCTTTTATGAAACCTACCCCAAGCAAACACCGACATACGCAGATGAGCACTGTGAAGATGAGCAAAACGAGAGACAAAAAACATAGTCTTTATTCCTTCCATTAAACAGAGAGGAAGAAAGAGGAAAGGAAACAAA
This sequence comes from Eupeodes latifasciatus, assembly GCA_920104205.1. Lineage (NCBI taxonomy): Eukaryota > Metazoa > Arthropoda > Insecta > Diptera > Syrphidae > Eupeodes > Eupeodes latifasciatus. The sequence continues at coordinate 114,223,379 of OV049926.1, forward strand.
ATTGTTCTATCCGACTCATCATGGTACAACTCATCATTTCACAACTCATCATGAGACAACTTTGTGTTTGTTTATGGAGTGAGTTGAAAAGCCAACATGTTTGCAGAACTGTAGAGTAGAACGAAAGCAGAGTTGTTAAAATAATTTTGGCAGCGTGTGCAGGTGTATGATTAAAGATTCATGTTGTCAGAAGTTTAAGATGTTGAGGAGGAGAATTTCAACGGAACGGAGAGTAAAATGAAACTTGTTTTTCTGTTACTGTCTACTAACCCTATTTCGTTTTCTATATAATTCTTGTATAGATTCATTCATTTTGAGTTGGTGGATTTGGGGGCCAAATAATTGCGGGGCCCTGGGCCCTGGTCCACCGGGCCCATGCCCAAAGACTCCACTGCGCATGATAGGTATAGCATGGGATCGGTATGTCGGCTATAGCTATAGTGAGCTTAGAATTATGGATATACCTAAGGTATGTTTGTTTTAAGCCGGGTATCGAAGGCAACGAAGCAGGTAAGTGAAGCAACTGATATGTCATTAAAATCTAAGCTCTAAGTTATACTTATATATATGAATGCTATAGTATAGATATATATGTCAAAAGTTATAGTCTGAGAGGTAAAGGTTGTAGGGTTTCTTAAATAAAAGAACTTGGTCTTACTTTGGAATTAGGCCTTAGAACTGGCACCGGATAGCGTATAAGAGATTTGTCACAAATCTTAAAGTAAATTACCTCTTTTCTTATTAGTAAGTTAACTGTTATACCTAAAACCCAAAACAAAGTTTACATATAAAAGTCTACATTAACATCTGTAACGCTAGAACCCTCACATAGTATTTTAATAGAAAATCACAGTCACATCCATTCCATAATCCTGACTAAGGGAACTATTAACATTTTGTGTGTTGCGAGACCCTACATGGGCGGCATCTAGTGGCTATGGCTTTAAAAAAAATAAACAACACTATTTCTCGGATTATACAAAATGAAAACGTGCCGCACAACTGGATGTTATTATGGTTTTGATGTTTTCTATTAATGGTGGACTAAAAGAGATAATTAATGAATTCCACTTCGATTTACCGTTAAAATTCTTGTGTACATAGTGTAAATAATTGTTGTTTTAAAGAAATTCTAAATTTAATTTTTAACACTTTTGTATCCAGTCTGAATACATGACCTGTCCAGCTTTATTTCAGCCTTTTTATTCTATTTATGACGTCAATAATTCCGGTTCATTTCGTACACTTTGATTTAATCGTATTATCAGAATTTTCCTTTCCATTGTGGTCTGACATATCCTTAGCTGGTCGAGTGTTTTTGCAGTCCAGTTCATTGTAAGAAGAAGTTTAACGAAATATTACAAACAAAACAAATCCTTGAACAATGGAAAGAAACAAGGATAACATTAATACACAAAAAAGGAAAGAATGACGATATCAATAACTATAGTAACATTTCGACAATTAACAAGCTCTACTACAAAATGCTTTACAGGACCATCAAAGAAGATCTTAATAACAAGCAAATAATAGAGCAAGCTGGATTTAGAGAAGGATTCACAACAACAGTCCAATTGCAGACAATGAATTAGCTAATAGAAAATGCAATGAATTTAGACTACCGGTTTATTTTCTATTTATTGAATTTAGTAAAGCTTTTGATTTCGTTGAACACGAAATGATATGGTCCTCCCTGAAAAATCAAAACCTTAACCCAAATATAGTACAAACGATTCAAAACATATACAAAAATAACACAGCACGAATAAAAACAGAGATTATAGGACGCAAGTTTAATATAACGAGAGTAGTTAGGCAAGGAGATCCGGTTTCACCCCCTCTATATAGTTCAGTTCTGGAAGACATTTTTCAAAAAACTAACTGGAAAAAAATATGGAATAATGATATGTGGACAAGTTCTTAAGAATTTAATATTTGCAGACAATAAAGTTCTTATTTCTACAAAAGCTACACAAATTCAAGACATTTTGACGGAAGTAACTATCTTGTGTGAAAATTATGGACTTCAAATAAACAAATCGAAAACTAAAGCCATGACAAATCACACAAAAGACGATATAACGTTGGACGAAGAATAAATTGAGAATATATTTGGGACAGCTAAAATCATTTAAATACCAACAAATTAACAGACGCATCACACAATTCTGGAGCCTTAAAAATATTTTACAATTAGAACAAGGGCAAGAGTACGATAACTCAGGCGATAAGATATTATAACGGATTTTTTAAGAACAGTTAAAAACAAGCATTTTTTACTATGGGAGGGGGGTCTATCTCCCCCTGTTTAGGCAGGAGGGGCAATTTAAAAAAATTATTACTTAAAATAGAAAAAAATACTTATTTTTTAAGTAATACTTACAATTAAGTATTATACATTTTTTTAAAGCCACCATCCTATTAGTTAATTTTTAAATCAAGTCAAAAGTATGCATAGTTTTTGAAAAATTTAATTTTAAACTCAAATTTTGAGTACAAAAAAGTTAAAAAAAGGTTTAAAGTGTAATTTTTCAATTCTTCAAGATTATCTACTATTGTTTTTATTTTAGAATTTATTGCTCTTATTTGTTTTTGATTAAAAACTGAAAACTAGATGATTTTATGTCTTTTAGTTTTTGGGAAAATTGAAAAATACCAACAAAAATTTGTTTATTAAATTATTCTTATTCTTGTCATGAAAAGTGCTTTCTCAAATTAACCGTTCAGATTTGGCTTAAAACTATATACATATGTCCCCTCCATCCCTGACAACATTACTCGCACACAGAAATGGTTGTAAAGTTGTATGTCACTAGGCCCTACTTCGCAATGGACTGTTGCGCCACCTTAATTATTATTTTATTTTAAACTAGGTATATTCATTTAATTTTGTATGTTCATCATAATTGATTGCGTATGATCAATTTAAGCAATTCATACCCACCATAGCCTAGCCACAGGTTAATTTAGTTTAAAGTGCGATGACACCCAAAAATTCGGTTTCTGTATGCACTTCATTCTGTGTGCGCAAGTAAATACCTTACGGGACACAATACCCTAAGGGAAACCTCCACGTTCTAGCACGGCTACTAACTAACCAGTGGGCATGGGCATGGGTAATGGCATGGGCACTTCTAACCTTTGACAATTTGCCTTTTGTAGCCATAATAACTGCATATTAAGAATTAAAGATAAGTGCAATGGCCAATGTATAATCAATATACTCAACACACTCATGCGTCTGCAACAAGATACCCGACTCGACTTGAGCTCGAGGAAACAGAAACAGTAAAGAAAGGAAAAGGGCTCCTGCGTGCTGCTTGCTGCGTGCTGCAAGCATGCAACAGGAATTACCGCAACCAAGTTTCATTATAACAGTAAACAACAAAATTGCATCGCCACTCAAATTGCATTTCCAAAAAAAAAACGCCTTAAAAATGTGATACAATAATAAGGGTGGACGTTGGACGACGAATCCGCGTTGCATATTGCTTGTTCCGAAAAGACACCTGTTGAATTCCTCTTTCATATAGGTACTCGTATTATCGGGCGTAAGAAATTCACCTTTGCTTTTGTTGTGTGTTGTATACCTGCCGCTACCGATGCCAATGTCAAATGGTTAAATCGCTGGCCACTACAAGAAGTAAGTCATAAAGAGGATCACGTTGCAACTTACATAAGAATAATAAAAACGAACTAGAAATGCATCACAAGAATAATGCATTGCGCTGCTGCTGTGTGTGTTGTGTACTCAAACGTGCTACAGAAATACGGGTTTGAATTGAAAGATTCTATCTAAATTTATGTGATTGTGCAAATTCATTATTATTTATTATTAATATTTACCTTCAACAGAAGGTAACTTTTTAAAAGTTAATTGTGGCGCCACTTTATTGGTGTTTGTTGAAAGGTCAATAACTGTCAAAAATTTTTTAGAAATGTATATTGAATGATGCAACTAAAAGATTCATCATAGTCATTTTTATTCTGCCTATTTTTAAAATAAAAATTTGGAAAAATCACATTTATTTCACCAATGGAATTATATACACCCTACATTGGATAATTGTATCGAAGTACTTTCATTTATGAAAAAGATTAATTTTGTTTCAAAATTGTAAATTTAAATATTCCTTTATCCAACATAACCCTATTTTTTACATGTGTAGAAATTTATAAACAAAAGCTTATGGCTACAAATGCTAATGCTTTTTACCTTACTATTTTCGGTAATTTAAATAAATGTATAATAATAATTATAATAATAATTTAACTTGAAATCCCAAACTTATGAATCTAAGAAATTATATTGGATTTATAAGCAGTGTCATATTGATATAACACTTTATGAACTCTTATAAAACGTCTCTAAGGGCAAAGTCTATATCTAGTTCTTGGAAAGGCGTTTTTTATTTTTTCAATTCCATTATTTATACAATTAAAAAACTGCATATCGTTGTCCTAGTATTGGAGTGCCGGGGGCGCTTCTTTCAAATTTGTTATCCGTTTTTGTCTATCTCTTTCCGTTGCTGAGATAATAAGAATCGTTTTGACGTATATCCATCAAAATCATCAAGTTCACGTATTGTTTTGAAGTAAACGACAAATTTGGGCATTTACGTACAAATTTTCATGCAATTTACGAAAAAAATTATTTGGCAATTATTTTGACGTACGTCAGTATTGACTTGACGTATGTGCATACAAGATGCAATATTATATACACCAAAATCTCGAAAAATATTTTATTTTTCAATTGCCGTATGTGAATACAAGTCAAGCTGTGTCGATTATAAAAGTATAAATATCAAAGCCGACCAAAAATATTTGTCAGTACAGTCTGCTACAGGGCAAGTTCGAGGGATCAAAAAATATCCATGAAAGCTGAAAGAGATGTGGACAGAAATAATTTAGAACCAACAAAATTAATACTATGTTTTAGATGTCCAGAGCGGTTTTACACTTCCTAAAGGAAACGCATCATCATTTTACTATAAAAAAAAGTTAAGTGTTTTTAATTTGACGACAACGGTCTGTTCCTCCGAAACGCCAACGATTACTTATTGTGCTATTCTTGTGTGTCGCAAAACAAGAACAAAATTATGATTACTTATTCAAGAAGTAGACTTTGTCACTATTAAGACAGCTCAAGAACATGAACTATCCAAACACAACTTTAAAACTTATTCAAATGCAACCTGATGATTTCAAAGCATATTCTGCAAAAGCAGGTCCCTTGAATTATGCAGCTATACCTTTTACTAAAACAATTTGTTTTAAATATGAAAAGCCGGAATTGTTTCAAATTTCATTCAAGAAAAATGCGAGAGATTTCTGACATGAAATAAGCTCATTTACTAAAACCATTTATTTAACAAATTATGTAAATTTTATTACAATATTTTTTGCAATTAATTTATTTATTCTTTAAAAATTGTCTTTTTTTAAAGTTTTTGTTAAAAAAGTGCTGTTATTCACCTTTAAGAAAAAAATTACAAAAATGTATGAAGTCACTAATTTCAAATTTATTATTATTTTTTCTACGTTTCTTAACTTTAAGTGAAGTTTTATAAAAGATTGTATGCACAACATTGTGATAGTTGTAGATTTAAAAATACATTTGAAATAAAATTTAATTTTCGGTTTAAACTGCGTCTTTTATTATGAAGAATAATACTTATACTTACTTACTTAAGGTGGCGCTACAGTCCTGTGTGAACTAGGGCCTCACCCAACAAACTTCTCCATCTAGCTCGGTCCCTAGCTAGATGTCTCCAGTTTCGCGCTCCAAGTTGGGTGAGGTCACTTTACACTTGTGCGCGCCACCTGATTCGCGGTCTTCCTCTACTGCGCTGTCCTGTGTGTCTACATGACCCAGCCATCTAAGTCGTTGGACTTTAATTATGTTAACCAGGCCATTGTCGCTGTACAGCCCGTACAGTTCGTCGTTATATCTTCTCCTCCATTCTCCATCTATGCAGTCGGGACCAAAAATCAAACGAAGAATTTTTCTCTCGAAGCATCCTAAGACGCTCTCATCTTTCTTTGACAGAGTCCAGGCCTCAGCGCCATAAAGTAGAACCAAGATGATGAATGTCTTATAGATGGTGATTTTAGATGCTCGAGAGAGGACTTTACTACTCAATTGACTTCTACCAGGAAGCAGTGATTTGCAAGAGTTATTCTTCGTTTGATTTCAGCGCTGGTGTCGTTGTCTGAGTTTATAGCGGTGCCTAGGTAGACAAAGTCCTCAACTACCTCAAAGTTATAGCTGTCTATGGTGACGTTTTGTAGACGTCGTCGTTCAATGTCCTTTTTTGATTACAACATATACTTGGTCTTGCCCTCATTGACCTCTAAACCCATCTTCCCTCGCAATACTCAAAAACAATCCACTGACATCACGCTTTGAGCTTCTTGTTATGTCGATATCATCTGCGTATCCGAGTAATTGGATGGACCTTTGGAAGATTGTGCCTCTAGTGTTGACGGTTGAGTTTTGCACAATTCTTTCCAGAACGATGTTGAAGAAATCGCATGACAGTGCATCCTCTTGTCTAAAACCTTTTTTGACATCAAACGCATCGGTGAGATGTTTTCAGACCTTGATGGAGCAGCGTCTGCAAATTATAAAAAGAACCGAAATTTGGAGTTGGTAATAGCAACTTTAAGAGTTATCGAAAATGTATTGCTTGGAAGACATACTTAACATGGTTCTATAACGGTTATTCCCGGAAAAAAAGTCCAAAGGGGTCAAGTCCCACCTCCGAGGCGGCCAATTGACATCACCAATAACAGTAGATAACACCATTTTTGCAATTTGAACCATCTATTGTGCGCTATTCTACATGAACCAGAAGTCGTCCAAATCCGTGTCTTCAAAATCGGTTTTCATTACTCTGTACCGTTAACTGAAACGTTGTTCCCAGCCTCGTTTTCAAAGAAAAATGGTGCAATTCGTGATCTAAGTCTCAGCGGGTAAGGTGGGTAATATATTAAACCCAAAAATTCTTTTAAAAAACCTGTAACCTGTTCACCTGTAAATTGACTCATTTTGTTCCGCGGAGGTATAAAAATGAACTTCTGTCAAGTGAGAAACGGCTGTCAGTGTCAAAACAGCTTATGGTTTCAAAAAGAAACTACTAATTGGTTAAATCTGTATTCAAAAAAAAGAGATAGAGAAAAAGAATAAAAGAAAGAAAGCGGTGATTAGTCTTGCTATACCCCTTGATATAACGTAAAAAAATTCTCTATGAACTTAGATATACATATACTCGACTCGTATTTAAATACATATTTAATACTCCCAATCAAAAAATTGTGTTTCTCAATCAAATAATAAAAAATAAAAATCAAACTCATGATACGGGTAGTGATAGTGGACAATGCGTCAATGCAGTTCTAAATAGAAGTCAGTTGCGTTCATGCCTTTCGTTGATAACTTTTTTATTGCCTGTTTTTAAAGATATTTTGTTTGTTTATTTGTTTTTTTTTCCTCAAATAATCTTAAATGTATGAGTGCATTGTTATTTGTTATGATATTTTGAATTTTTTAAATTTGTCTGGTTTTCTGTTTTGTAAACAAAGCTATTTGGGCCAAGTTGTTATGTTATGTTGTGTCTAATAATTCTACCACTATTTGTAACAGGCTTTAAACCTAAGACCCAGTAAGTTGGAAAGAAGATAGTTTTTATTATTTTGTAATGTTAAGATACAGTTTTTTATTTTTCTACTCTTGCTTGTTTGTGCGGTGCCTATCTATCTGTTGGTATATTTACTTATACAATAATATACTGGGAGTATCTATGGAATGCACAGATACGACAGAAAGATACTATAGTTAAAGGGAATGCACTTGAGGTCTTTTTTATGAATGGAATGTGTTTTCATTGATGTTTACGTTTTAGATTCTTTGTAAAGTTGGTGTATACATGTACATATGTATATATGTTGTAAGTGTAAAAAATCATCCTCAGAGTAAGTGTAATAAATTATGGAATTTAGATTTATGAGAAGTAGATTAGAATTATAGAACGAGAAGCGTCATTTTAGTAAATATAATTCTTGGTTAGAAATTAGAAGAACGATTTTGGAAATTTCATCGAAGAAAAGTTCAATTGCTCGCAGAATATTTTTGAATTCATAAGACGACAGAAGAAAAATGCCACCAAATTTTAAGTGTAAGCACAATTGTATGTAAATGTAATGGAAGGACATTTTAATTACATATCAACTAGGTCTACTTAATCTTAGTCTAGATAAATTCATGGGTGGCTAAGGTGAAGTCTCAAACAGTGAACCAATTTTCAATGAACTTTTTGCATTTTTTTATATTTTTATTCAAGCATCTGAAAAATAGTCGCAATTATGTACATATGATACAAACAAAATTTCAATTTTATGGTGGCACTTAGTCAAATCTCTCCAAACTTCTGGTGGGCGGATATGGCTGCTTTAATTCGTTGAATTGAATTGATATCTGAAGGACTTAGAACGTTGGCGAGAATTTCAGCTGGGATCTCTATAGAAGAGTCTACCTGTCGTGAAACAGGAAACTCAATGAAAATATGCCATATTGTAAGTGATGTTTTATAACTTGGGCATACCTTTCTAGATTCATGAGTATAGTACAAAGTTGAACAAAGTTTTTCCTACTCTGACTCTGAATAGTTTTATATACATTCTTCTCTACTTATTGATGTGTTATTAAACGCGTTACGACTGGCTACTGGTTGATGTTTCCGAATTTCTCCGCAGAGTTTCAGAGTTTTTCCGCAATTCTTTGTCTTTGAAGATGTGCAAACGCCTTTTTCAATAGATAGTGCAGTTTCGGTTGTTCGATGATAAGGGCTTCTGCGGCTTCATTATACCTTCAATTCCACAGTGTCCGGGTATCCAAGCAAGTATAATATTTGTGTGGTGGTACAAGCAGTTGCTTAAATTTTGGAGAGATGGACATTTATTTGTCACATTACATAATCCATTAAGTATATCAAGGTTGTCTGTTAAAATCAAGGTACGTTCAAAATTTTGTTGAGCTACCGAAATAGCTTTGAAAATTGCAGCTAGGACGGCAGTGTAGGTGTCTGTATATTCCGGAAGCTGAACTTGGTACACCAAAGGTATTCCTTTTGCGATCCATCGGTGTAAAAGATTCTGTCTGCTTTAATCAACTCAATGATTTAATTTCAGCTACTAATTTTGTATGAAGCTTTTTGCCATTGTGTCTTTAATTTTTTATATTTGGAGAAACTGATTTCGATTTAGAAAGAATTGAGTTTCCATCAAGGGATAATCAGCCTTATTTTGACATTCTCTTTCGTTCGAAAGTTATTCGAATTCGTATGATACGTATTTTCACTTTCTAACGATTCGAAAGTTCATTTTAATTCAAAACTAAAGCAAACTTTGACTTTCTAATCATTCGAAACAAACGTCATTTATTAAGCGTTCACATCTTGATGAGAGAATTAAAAGAAAAACGTGTAAGTTCTGTTTTTTTTTCCGAAAAATAAAGAAAATGGAATATATTTGTATGAAAATCTATTGATGTTTTTATTAAAGGTCACAGTCACAATCAAATTGGACAACTATAGAACAAAAGGAAGTTCTTATATAATTAATGGAAGAAAACCATGAAATCGCGAGAGGTTTTCTTACAAATCGAATCCCCAATCGATTTGATGCATCCATAATTCTTCTTCGATTTATGCTGCTTTGATTTTTCATAAATAAAACAATTTGAATTTTTGAAAGACAATTTAAACGATTTTATCGACTGTGTTACTTTTTGATTCTCGTTGACAATTGTGAAGTGTGACCAGGTGTGATTCAAATAAAGAGACTTTAAAGTTACATTTTTTTGGTAATACATGTGGGACAAAAGCAAATCGAATTATATAAGTACATTAATTATTGTATTAGATTTAAAGGTGCTGAGTTAGCTGTAAAAAATTTGTTAATATATTTTTTTTACTTTTCATATCAATAAACTTAAATTCATGTTCCCATATTCAAAGTGTCATTGATGGTTTTTTTTAAATAATTAACATCACTAGCACTTAGAACTTTATTAATTTATTTTTGTATTCCATCCAATTGTTTCAATGAAATTGAAAGTTTGTGGAACAATTTTAAATTTTGTTACTTTGGTCACACTAAATAAGATCGAAACTTCAAACAGTTGACTTCGAATTCGAGTTCATTCCGGTTCATTTAATATATTCATTCAACAATGAACATTATTCGTTAGAATGTCAAAATACAGAAATTTCAATCTAATGAATAGATCTATTCTAACGAATTGGCTATTCATTAGAATGTCAGAATAAGCGTGAATGTCGGAATCTCGAGGGTATCTATATCGGAAGTAATTGTATGCATTATTGAGGCCATGTTGTGCAGCGCAGATACCGAGTGCATTTTTGTCTTTTTTCCTGACGTAAGAATTGTTTATACAATTTCGAAAAAAGGATGTATTGTGTCAACAATGTCCTTACTCATGAGATTAATTGCCCTTCTTTTTGCTGTCTCTTCAAAAGATAGGTAACCCGCTTCGACTGTTGGGGCTTACGTTTGTCGATTTAAGGACACCTGTTGCAGTTCTAAAACACTCGTTGATAGCCGTGGCAATGTTTAAAAGTTTCTTTTTAGTGGTCGTCCACATAAAACCGGTTGAACTATGTTGCAGCGTCCACAACCTTGGCGATTCAAAGGGATTTTTCGATATGTGGTCCCTTTGTTTTGAACAAATTATTTTTAATAAGTTGTTCCGAGATTTTAAATCGTTTGTACCCTTATTGACGTGCCTAAATAAATTATAAATTAGGTGGCGCAACAGTCCATGAAGAACCAGGGCCTAGTGACTTACAACTCTCAACCATTCCTGTGTGCGAATAATGTTGTCAGAGATGGAAGGGACCTACAGTTTATATGCCGAATCCGAACGGCTAATTTGGGAAAGCACTTTTCATGACAAGAATTACTCCTGGAGGATTTGTCAATTCCTCGCAAGAGGCAGTACCCGTGAAAACTTTTTTTTTTTTAATTAAGGTGGCACAGGCAGGGATTGAACCCAAGACCTCTCGGATGACAGTCCAACGCACTAACCATCATGCCACGGGTACCACTACGTGCCTATCCCATTTTAAATTGCTTGTAAAAATAGTGTTCCAAGAATTTTAGTTTTTTTTCTTTAAGGGAATGGTGGTGCTATGAAAAAAAGTGGAAAGCTTATGCACTTGCTTTTCCTGCAGAGATGTAGCATTTCAAATTTCGGTATGATAACCCTTGTTTTTTCGGACCAAATATGCATGCCAAGTTTACTTGTTCAAGAGTATCTTTAACCTGATTAGGGAGGCCTGATGCAACGACATAGATGTTATCGGCGTAAACTGCGATAAAATCGAGGTTGTAGTTTCATATTAAATTTCATTTAAAACTTATAGTTTAAATATACAGTACTGTGCAAAACATTTGTAACTAGAACCTCCAACATTTTTCATTAAAAAAAAATTGTTTAGAAAATCAAACAGCAAAATTCTTTCTTTAGTTTTTTAAACTTTAATTGTTAGAAAAAAAATTAACGCTCTTCACTTAAACAAAAAATAAATAACTAAATACTTGAATAGTTTGTAAAATTGCTGTGCAAAACATTTACAACTTAGATCTCACAACTAAATTTCAAACTATTTTCTTACTTCAAGGCAAGGAAATGATAATATTTAATTGCGTACCCTTTATTTTTTATAACGACTGTATATCTTCTGGGCATCGAAGCTATAGGGTTATTAATACCCGATTTTGAAATGTCATTCCACTGACTCTGAATTCCTGCGAATAGGTCACTTTTGTGCTTAAAAATGTTGCTCCCAATTCTTCTCTTCACAATTCCCATAGGTTCTTTATTGGGTTTAGGTCTGTGGATTGGACTGGCCATGGTAAACCTCAATCTTTTTTTCTGTGATCCACTTTGGGTCCAACTTCGACTTGTGTTTGGGATCATTGGCGTGTTGTAACATCCATTTCCCAATGGGCATAAGGCAGCATGGTGTTACAAAGGATGTCTACCAGAGTTGTAAAAACTGCAGTCTTTTTGGGACTGCAGTTAAGTCACTAATAGGACTTTTTTTCTTTAGTCTTTTAACTTACAAAAGTACTTTAACTGTAACTGTCAACAGTTAGTACTTACTTTCTGACTTCTGACTCTGGCAGTTAATTGACTAAAAGTTAATTAACTGCAATTCTTTTAACTGGTTTTATTCGTTTTAGTCAATACAAATTCTTTTGTACTGGGGTATTAGAATCTTTAGTCAGTAAGTCTTTTCACTGCAGTTAATTAACTTTATGTCAATTAACTTTTTTTTAGTCTTTTGACTTCTTTTAGTCTTTAAAAGTCCAAAGAGTATTAAGAGTACGTCGGTCGTTTGAGAGTATATTGTAAATCGAAAAACAAAGTAAAGAGATAAATATAACAATAAGAAATACATCTGTATTTCTGTTCTTTTTTTTTTCAAAAAGTTTGAATACTGATGCGTTTTGAAAACGCCTTTAAAGATGTTGTTCAGATTTGTCATACATTCATGTATACATAGTATATGTATAATATATTGTTGTAATAATTAAATAATATTTTGGTTTTCCCAAATGATCTGATATCATTGAAATATGCTGATTCAGTTTTAGAAAGAAAAAAAACATGAGCTTCTATTTCTTGCTTGATTGATATGTTATGTGTGGTCGTTATAAAAAGTTCGTGTTGAGTGTGCGGAGGCATTGGAAGTGGTCAGTAATAAACATGTTGTCGACGATGCGTCGACGTCCGCCGCATAGAACAAGTACGATTTGTCGACCAGGCGTCGACGTCAGCAATCAAAGTGTTAAAGTGCAATATATGAGTTAAATAAAAATGCTGTAAATAAGGTTAACAGAAAGATCTGTTGAGCTTTACCTTAACATTTTTGACGACACTTGACTCACTCTGGACAGTGCACATGGTGGCTGAGTTAACTTAAACAAAAAAACTTGTTTTCACTCGTTATCAGTGATTGTCCCGTAATGAGAAAACTTAGAGAATGTCAATAGAGTGCTTTTGATTTTACGATCACATAACATGTTGAACTCCGTTGATAGTGCAACATGATGCAAAAAGTAATATTTCTGTTAGAAGATTTAATAATATATTTTTAAAACTGGATCTCGAAAACACTTCTTTCACCGTCATTTTCGGTAAGTTTTAAAAATCTTTTTTTTTAAAGACGATTTTAATAATTCACACATTTATGTATTTACAAAAATTAACAGATGATATGGAAAATTGTTCAAACATTTGCCACACAAACACTCCAACAAGGAACTAATGCCAAAAACATTCTATAGCAAACCTCATTGTTATTAGCCAAACAGCATTGTTACCTCATTGCATAGGTACCTCATACATATTTCATATTATTTTCAAATCCCTGTAGTATCTTAGTCAAAATATTAAAAAAAAGTTAATTGACTTAAAGTTAATTAACTGCAGTGAAAAGACTCACTGACTAAAACTTCTAATACCCCAGTACAAAAGAATTTGTACTGACTAAAAAGACGAAAACCAGTTAAAAAAACTGCAGTTAGTTAACTTTTAGTCAATTAACTGCTTTTTTTAACTGCCAAGTCAGAAAGTAAGACTGACTGCTGACTGTTTTTTTTGCAGTTAAATTTCCCAGTCGCAGTATTAACTTACATATTCAAAAAATTAGTTAATTAACTGCGACTTAATTGAATGCGTTACCCAAAAGACTGCAGTCTTTACAACTCTGATGTCTACACAGTCTTCAGACTTCATTATGCCTTCCACTTGTCGAATTGGCTAGATTCCTTGGCTAGAGAAGCAGCCCAAGACCAAAATTGAACCATCACCTCCATGTTTGATCGTCCCTTTAGTGTATTTTGGATTTAGCCTATATCACTTCTTGGCCTCCTGACATATCACCCGAACCCTGCATATTGAACTTTGATTCGTCAGAAAACAAGACCGTTTTCCATTTTTGGGGACTCCTAATGAGATGAGTTTTTGCAAAAGCCAAACGAGCTTTCAATTTTTTTTAATAAATAACTCTTTTGCTATCTGAAAACCACGCAATTCGGCCTGCAGTGCGTGGCGTCTGATAGTTGATGGTTCAATGGGTAACCTTAGTTCAATTTTTGCTTTCCTGAATGATGCCGTGGGTTTCTTTGGAATAAATTTGTTATTTTTCAATCATCTTTTGCTGTGGTGCTTAGAGGCCTCCCTCCTTTATGATGGCGTAACACCGTTCCACTTTTGATGATTCTACAAATAGTTGATTCGTGAATGGAATATCTCTTTGAAATTTCTTTTTGTGATGCTCCTTTTTGAAATCAACCAAATTTTGGATTTTATATCCGATGAATATTTGTTTCCCGCCATTTTTAAAACAAAATCTTTTTTTTTATTTAAAAAGAATTTATCTTAAAAAACCGTTTATCGATCAAAATCCCGGCTAAAACTAACTAAACAAATCAAGGTACGCTTATAAACTTACCAACCTCAAAATAAATCAGTTTAACCGTTATCAAAAGAGAAATGGCCACTAGTTGCAAATGCTTTGCACAGCTGAAATCATTATTGTTTTTGTAAAAGCAGTGCATTTGTAGAATTTACATAAAAAAGTCTAAAGCAATAAAAATTATTTGATTGGAACAACTTTTATGTAAACGAACATTCGTTTTTTGATAGGCGGTGATAGTTGCAAAAGTTTTGTAATGGAAAAGCGTTATTTTTAGTTTTTGTGAAGCTCCAAAATTGGTGATCCAATCTTTGATATTATATCTTCAACAAAATATTTGAAAACATAAATTAAAATAACTTTATCTCAAAACACCAAAAACTTTGCAATACTAGCAAAATAAATATAAGAACTATTTCTGTGATATCTTTTCAAAATCATGAAAGCATAAGATTCAAGTTTTCTCAAATCTTCAAACATTAGAGTCAAGTGAAGACTTATAAAGTCTAACTTAACTCTAAATAGACGAAGAAAGAAAAACAAAGTGTTTGTTTAAAGAGTCAAATTTTTCAAAGCCAAGAAATATAATTCGACATTCGAATTCTGTTTCTTCACCTAATTTATTTATTTTACTCGAATTCACGCGGCAAGAACAGTTATTATATTAGCAATATCAGAAATAATAACAACAATATTTTAATAAAATTTATTTTTCAAAATTAAAAAAAAAATGTATCTTTGGGTACTTTTTTCCAGCCCTGTACCTAAGTAGTAGTACCCGTAGCGTGATGGTTAGTGCGTTGGACTGTTCAAGGGGGCGGTGTCGCTCTCTTTATACGAAAAGGCATTCATTATAAAGTCATATACAACAATGAATTGCGAAAGCTCAAGACGCTAGAAGTTTGCGTTGTATGCATCTCTCTCACTCAAGGGAAGCGGATGTATATGATTGCGGCTTATGCGGCTGGAGCTCCGCAGGTTACTTACTTTGCTTCAGAACTCGAGATTCTTTTTAGGGAACTTAAACTGAGCTTGGAAGAAAACTATTTCATCTTGGCCGGTGATTTGAACGCAAAACATGAAGATTGGGGAAATCAACATAGTAATCCCAGAGGTAACCATCTTTTTAATTTGATGAATCTTTACAGCGTTGAATATGGCGTCGACCTGCTGGCTACTGAAAAGCCATCGTATCCAAGAACCGGCTCCTTTCTGGATCTTTTGCTGTACGACACCAGACTGACAGTTACAGACAAAGTGGGTAATCACCCTCGAAACTGCTTACAGACAGTCGAGTACGACAGTGATCACTGCGGACTGGCTGCTGTAATGCAGATTCCGAACGAACGCGTGGAGTTGGAGGAATACGTTGCAACGCATTCTTACAATTACAGTAAGATGCGCTGGCCTCGTTTCACCAACGCCCTAGCGAGAGAACTTCGTTCGAGTGACATAGCCCCACCAAACAACAGAAACCTGACAAATACAGAAATTGACCAACATTTACAACAGATGAATGAAACAATAAAACGAACAATGGAACGGACAATACCGAAGTACAAAGAACGGGACCAAATGGACGCTTACAGAAACTCGACTATTGACTCACTACGTAAGCACAAGAGTGGCTTACTGACAAGACTCAAAAACTTGTACAGACGACTTACAGACCCACACGACTTGGAGGTTAGGACACTGAAGTCGTCAATAAAAAATGTCAATCTGTTGATTAAGGAGAACTACAGGTTATCAATTAACAAGTACTGAGACCGCAAGATCCGGTCAGTTAATTCCAGTGACCCTGGTATGTTCCCTAAAATCAACAAGATATTTAGGAAAAAGAACGACAATGACCTTCCGTGTCTGAAACTCCAAAGAACTGAAGAGAACAGAGACGTACTCATGACAGCGCAAATAGATCCAGAAGAAGCCATCTTTGACGATGACTTTTATATAATTGAAGATCCGAAGGAAAAAGTGGAGGCGGTGGGAGCTGCTTTCCAGCAAGTGTACAAGGTGAATGCTAGCACTCGCCCCAACCACGACCTGGAAAACAGAGCCCTACTTAATCATTTTTACCTTCGAAATGATATGACACAATGGCGATCTGAGAACCGCGGTTTCATGCGGTTCAATGACGATTCCTTGGCAAATGCCATAATCGCCGAGCAAACGGGTCCAAGTCCCCTGTTAGTGACGAAGGTTGAGCTTCAGCTCATCTTCAACTCAATAAAAAATAAAAAGTCAGCAGGTGTCGATGGTATATCCAACGTTGTACTAAGACATTTACCGATGGAGGCAATTGACATTTACACCACACTCTTCAATAATGCACTGAATAATGCATATTATCCAGTGCATTGGAAGACCGCTGTGGTTCATCCTCTCCCGAAAAAGGGAAAGGACAACTCCAATCCGTCAAATCTTCGGTCGATAAGTCTTCTTCCGAGCATCAGCAAAGTTTTCGAAAAGATCATCAATAGGGCTCTGACTAAGTGGGCTGCGGACAACAAAATAATTCCGGATAAACAGTTCGGGTTCAAGGCGGGTCATGACACAATTCATGCTGCGTCTAAACTCGTTTCTGATATCCAATGGAATAAAACAAAACAACAATGCACAGGTGCTGTTTTGGTTGATTTGGAAAAGGCCTTTGACACCGTATGGTTAGAGGGTCTTTACCTAAAACTGAGCAGGCTTAGCATAAGCAAGCCATTGTTGTATATACTTTATGATATGCTTAACGGTAGAAAGTTTGTTGTCAAAAGTGGCAATGTAACTTCTACCACAACATTCTTAATTAAAAATGGTCTTCAACAGGGAGCGGTGAATTCGCCGATTCTCTTCAGCATTTACACCAGCGATCTGATAGGTAGTCTTACAAAGGCAATTGCGTACGCCGACGATCTAATTGCGTACAGAACGGCCCGAAAGGTTGAGGTTATTAGAATTCTCTTGCAGCGTGATTTCGACAAGATTCAGCGATATTGCGATGACTGGAAACTGAAAATAAATGTCCAGAAGTCGGAGACAATTCTGTTCCGGACTCCGTTGGCTGGGGCCACGAGGGATACGTGCAAGAATTGGCGCAAGAAAGACGCTTGAAAGACGTGTTTTATTTTGCTCCTAATATTTTGTTTTATTTCTATTGTCTCTGTACCTAATCGTTCAACTTAGTTTTGCAAAGTGTTTTGTTTCTACGTTTGGACTGAAAATTATATAACTTAATCAAGTTTGTGCCATAATTGAAAGTTTTGTTATTAGATTTCTTTTTTTATTCGTAAATTGTGACAACCATATATATACGGAGTTTACATAACGAACATTTGGCTGTTTACTCTTTATACATTATAATTATATTTATTCTTAAATATAATACTCTCCCTCTCCCGGTGAGTTCAATCTTAGTATATGTTTTGCCGTTTATATTTGTTTGAGAAACTGCACACCACTCTTTCTGTTTGTTTTCTCCTTATTTACAAAAATAAATCATCACCGAACACCAGCGATCAGCTGTTACTGCATTCAACTTGTTGACAATAACGCAACGCCACCTATTGGGACATAGAAACAACTTTATTGCTGATATTCCAATTTGCAAACAGGGTGTTCATTGCCAAATTGACTTAAATTGAAATATTTGATATTTTTAAGAATTTTAAAAATCATGGCCAATTGCGCTCTCTGTGATACTGTCTCTGATTATTTAATTGACTCTATTATGTGTAATGGTAGTTGTCAAAGGATTTTTCATGTTCAATGTATTGACGCTCCGTTCAGCTGCATCAAATTGTTTAAGAAAAGGAAATCATTTTTCTTTTTCTGTGACGAATGTGACCCGTTCGCTGAAAAAAATATTGCTCGTGATGTCCTTCACCATACTAGTCAGCTAGAGAAACTTGAGAAGCAACTACATTTTCTCTGTAGCAAAATGGATAATTTAACTTCAATTGACGACAAAACAACTAATAGAGAAATAACGGCTAAACCAAATAGTAAAATAATAGCTTTATCTAAACGTAGAAGTGATGAACTGGACGAAGATATTTCTGATGCCCCCCAACTATCAAAAAAAGCCGCAATATGTATTTTTAATGACTACAATTTATCTCGACTTGATTTCAACTTTAACAATAAGACTAAAACTTCTTCCTCGTTGCTATCATCGTTAGCTTCAAATTCTAATATTTCTGCCCCTTTGTGTGACACATCGGTAACAACTTCCTCCGTATCAGCAACAAAGCCTGCGCAAATCTCTCATTACCCGACGAATATGTTGAACAACTCATCTTTAAGACAGCCGCAGCCGAATCTCGCTCCGGATAGTTTAAATGTAATTACCACAGACAAAAATGGAATTTCGTCTCCTATTGTATCAGGGCTCAAAATTGTAGAAGGACAAAAGATGCTATTTTTATCCAAACTTGACCCATCGACGAATGCCCTTGACATTAAAAACTTTTTAGC
Organism: Eupeodes latifasciatus; assembly: GCA_920104205.1. Taxonomy (NCBI): domain Eukaryota; kingdom Metazoa; phylum Arthropoda; class Insecta; order Diptera; family Syrphidae; genus Eupeodes; species Eupeodes latifasciatus. The sequence continues at coordinate 114,242,356 of OV049926.1, forward strand.
GGATAAACTTGGTACCTCGCTCATCACAAATGTAGAGAAAATTATTCATCGGAATTACACGAAATATTCATCATTTAAAATACGTGTACCAGATTCAGTTTTTCATGTACTCAATTCGTCATCGTTTTGGCCAAAGGGTGTTATAATTCATGAATTTGTGCATAAATCAAACAACCGAGATATAATTCAAAACCCTTTTCGTCAAAATCGGACAACGCTAAATCGACATCAAGGCAGCTTAAACAAATTCTAATTTACTATCAAAATGTAAATGGACTTCGGACAAAGACCAACATGGTCTACAAAAACATAAACAATTTACCCCACGATGTCATTATACTGACAGAAACTTGGCTGAATACTTCTATTCTTGACTCGGAGCTTTTTGATGCTTCCTATCAAATATTCAGACGCGATCGTCATATCAACGACATCTCAGACACTGTAGGAGGAGGAATTCTTCTTGCCATCAAAGACTCGCATACATGTTACATGATTGACGATTTTCGATCCACGGACATCGAAGTACTTTGTATAAAAATTAAGATGGTATCCGGACATTTATTTATTATATCGACTTACATACCTCCAAGTTCTAACAATGACATTTATGAAAAATTAAACAGCTGTATAGAAAATCTATATACTCTTTTGGAGCCAGAAGATGAAATTTTGATTGTAGGTGACTTTAATCTACCGAATCTAAATTGGATGCAAATTGACGATGATAACTTTTACGTTCCAATAAACGCGTCCAGCTTAAATGAACATACTGTAATAGATGGTATGTGTTCGTGTGGTCTTAATCAGTTTAATGGAGTATCCAATCGTTTGGGAAGAACACTCGACTTAGTTTTTTTCTCCGATACAGTTTGTACTGAAACCTCAGTAATTGCTTCTGCTGTTAAACTTATAGAAGAAGATCGACATCATCCTGCTTTAGATATCTCACTTAATTTAAATATGTCTTCTCCTAATTATAAATATTCTTATAACAAACTTGAATTTAACTTTAGCAAGTGTAATTTTGAAATATTGTTTGAATTGTTATTTACCATCGACTGGAACCAATTATTTTTAAATTTAAATATTAATGATATGTGTAACGTTTTTTACAATACACTTTTTGACTGTTTCAGTAAAAGTATTCCATTAAAAAAAACTCGTAAAAACTCGCATGCTCCACCATGGTTCGATTCTCATATCAAAAACTTAAAAAACAAGAGAAACAAAGCGTGGGTAAAATATAATCAAACAAGAGCTGATGGTGATTATAGAACGTTCCTTATTCTTAAGCAATTATTTAATGAATATTCAAACTCTTTATACGAAGATTATATACATAAAATTGAAACTGATCTTAAAACTAATCCTGATAATTTCTGGAAGTTTGTCAACTGTAAGAAAAAAACCTGTGGGTACCCTAACTCTATGTCAAGTGCAACATCATCTAGCCATGAACCAAAAGTTATTGCAAACATGTTTGCTAGCTATTTTAAGGAAGCGTTTGATGAATCTAATCCAGTAAATACTTCTTCCTCTTCTTCTTCAGTTCTGAACTTTCAGCATTTAAATAATATCAATTTTGAAATAAGTGAACATACTGTTGCACAAAGCATATTGAAACTAGATGAGTGTTTTAGTCCTGGTCCTGATGGTTTGCCATCCTCTATTTTGAAAAAATGTGTCTCTTATTTGTCGTATCCTTTATGTGTTCTCTTTAACACGTCTTTAAGAAGTTCGGTCTTTCCATTTATCTGGAAATGCTCATTTATAACCCCAGTGCACAAGAAAGGTCCTAAAAATGATATTATGAACTATCGACCTATTGCTAAGCTATCTGTGATACCTAAACTATTTGAGTCTATCGTATGTAGTGTCCTCTCCTTTCATTGTAGTTCAATTATTTGTGATAACCAGCATGGTTTTGTTAAAAAACGTTCTACTGTTACTAATTTATTTAATTTTACGTCCTTTTGTTTAGATGTTTTTGAGAAACGTGGACAAGTAGATTGTGTATTTACTGATTTTAGTAAAGCGTTTGACAAGTTGTGTCATAAAACGCTAATTTTTAAATTATCTCGTCAAGGTTTTAATGAAAATTTCTTAAACTGGATCGTATCTTATTTAGAAAATAGACAATATAGTGTAATATTTCGTAATGAATGTTCGAGTCCGTTTATTGTGAATTCTGGTGTTCCACAGGGCAGCCATTTAGGCCCAATCTTATTTATTTTATTTATAAATGACTTGGTTTCGATCATAAAAAATTCGTCTGTCCTTATTTATGCTGATGACATTAAACTTTTCAAAAGAATTAACACTACATCTGACTGTCTACTTTTGCAAGATGACTTAATATTATTTAGGGAATGGTGCAATAAAAATCGTCTCGTTTTAAATGTTGACAAATGTAAGACCATGAGTTTTACACGCAAAAAAGTTCCAATTGTTTTTGATTATATGTTCGATTCTTGTTCTTTAAGTAGAGTATCTGTCTTTACTGACCTAGGTGTAGTCTTAGACTCGAAACTTACATTTACTGAGCATGTTAGCTTTGTTGTTAAAAAAGCAAATAAAGTCCTTGGCTTCATTAAGAGATTTGGTCGCGACTTCCGTGATCCTTATGTTCTAAAGATACTTTTTGTCTCATTTGTGAGACCAGTTCTGGAATATGCCTGTGTAGTATGGGCACCTTATTATTCTACACACGAAATGAGGATTGAAGCGATTCAGAGGAGATTTTTGCGTTTTTGTCTCCGTTCTCTTCCCTACGAAAATTCTCTGCCCCCTTATTCTCAAAGGCTCACTTTAATTAATCTTCCTTCCTTGACAAACCATAGAAAATATTTACAATTTTGTTTTGCTGCAGCAATAATAAATGGAACAGTATCATCACCATCGGTTCTTAATCGTTTCAACTTTAGTTTTAGTCGATCGAGTATACGGCTCCAAAAACCAGTAAATATAATTTTTAGTAGGTCGAACTATGGTGCTCATAGCCCACTTAATCAATTGATAGAAATATTCAATAAATTGTATTTTCTAATAACATCACCTAATGACAATTTTAAAAATTTCAAGTTTAAAACAATGTTTTATAATAGTTTGGATTAAAATTAGATGTTAAGTAGTTTTAAGCATTATTATTAAGCTTTTGTTCACGTTAGTATTTAACGAATTGAAATAAATAAACATTAAAGATGGTTATCGTTGATCTTCACGGGCAGCGAGCAAAGTGTAGTGAAATACCTCGGTATCTGGTTAGATCAGTATTTATATTTCGATAGACATATAAATGCTGCTCTGACCAGGGCCAGAGGAGCCTTCGCTCTGACGAAACGGCTGTTTTTTAACAGTCGGCTTGACTATAGAGTGAAGGTAATTTGCTACATGGCCCTCATACGGCCGATGATCGTTTATGGTTGTCCTGTGTGGTTCAACGTTGCCCCTTCCCAGATGGAGAAGTTTCGGGTGTTCGAGCGGCAGTGTTTACGACGCTGTACTGGCTTATATCGAACAGCCGAATCTTCTTACGTGCATTACTATTCCAACGAGGTCCTATACAACGGGGCTCGAATCAACAGAATTGACAATTTCGTGATAAAACTCGTTTCGTGATAAAACTCGTTCGAGGTCACATTGCAAGAGCTATGTCTTCGACCAATAATTTAATTTTTGGGGCGTTCTATCCGAACAACGAGTATTTTGAGAGTGCACGCTTGAGCGGCTTCATTCCACCAGAGGCATTCCTCTTTTTAGATAGATGCGGTCTGATACAGGATAGATTGGCAGTTCCGTTAATCTACCACGTCAGACGACGAACCGTGGATAGGCGACTCCTGTACAATCGGGACGTCATGGCACAAGGCGGAGCAGAGCTCCTTCGGTTCAGTAGGGCTGATAGGGTGAAGCAGGAGAACCAGTTTTGGTGGCTTCAATCGGCACTTGATAGTGGGTAGTCGGGATGGGGTTTAAAGCCTTGGCCGGCTTACATACTTGTTTTATAGTTTTAGGGTTTAGTTTTAAGTAGAATAGGCATGGTGGCACAAAAAAAAAATACAAAAAAAAACACAAACACACAAAAAAAACACAAAAAAAAACACAAAAAAAATAATTTAAAAAAAAAAAAAAAAAAAAAAACGGAATAAAAAAAAAAAAAAAAAAAGACCCAAATATGGAAAAACAAAAAATGTTAGTTAGATTTGCTGCTGTGGTTGTTCTAGTTTTAAGTAGTTTATAGGTAGAATAGGTAGTTTTAGTTAGCTTTAAGTTTTATATTAAGGACCTTATTTTAAGTAGTTTTAAGTAAAAATATAAAAGGATATTGATATTAGTTTTTTCAAATTTTCTAATAAATACAAAATAAATAAAATTTAATTGAAGTAAAATAGATCTTAGGGCCGAAAGGCATTAGTATTAAGTATTATAGTTTAACTTAGAGTGTCCGTATGGGACCAGTAAGTTAGTAATAAGTTATGGATAATTAGGCTAGTTTTATGAATTTTTGTCTAGCTTTAAGATAGTCTTAAGAATGAATTAATAAAAATGAATTGGTAAAAGTGCGTTGGACTGTCATGCAAGAGGTCTTGGGTTCGATACCTGCCTGTGCCACCTAACATTTTTCACGTTTACTGCCTCTTGCGAGGAATTGACAAATCTTCCAAGAGCAATTCTTGTCTTGAAAAGTGCTTTCTCAAATTAGCCGTTCTCATTCGGCATATAAACTGTAGGTCCCCTCCATCTCTGACAACATTACTCGCACACAGGAATGGTTGAGAGTTGTAAGTCACTAGGCCCTGGTTCTCTACGGACTGTTGCGCCACCTAATTTATTTTTACCTAATTATATTTAGAAGGTATGTCCCGTTATATTTTTAAGTCGAAGTTCTCACTATGCTGTGTGAAACTCTATTTTTTACTGTTTATATTTAGAAGTAGCTTTTTCAAAACCACACAAAATAATAAATTAATTACATAAGGGATATCTTTTCTTGAAGAGTTCATATTCCATACCAGGACAAGAAAACCTTTTTATTCAAATTAGCATACAAGAATTGTGGATTGTAATTTTTACCGTGGGAAATTCTCGTCTGGGAATGCAAAACACGCGTTGATATTTTTTTTTTAAAGCAAAACTACCTAAACCGAATTAAATGGATTACAGAAGGTAAAAAGTCTCGTGCACAAGTTCAACAAACTGGTCGTATATAAACTTATTCTTATAAAGCAGTTGGATTGATTGTAAATGCAAGGAAGAAAAGGTCCGGTCATTTGAGTTATGATTTTGTTACAAACAAAACAAGCTTAAATTTATGTGAGTATTTTGAAAAACAAGACTCTTGATTAAACAGGACTTTAATTATTATTCAATAAAAGGTCCGGTTTTCATAATATCCATACCAAATTCAAGCTCGTTTTGTTTCTGGCAGAATCTAATTGACTGGACGCATTTTATGTCTGTATCTTTGTACTTGGGGAGAGTACGATAACTTAGGCGACAAAGTTTATTGACGGATTTGTATAGAACAGTTAAAAACAAGCATTTTTTACTATGGGAGGGGGGGTCTATCTCCCCCCGTTTAGGCGGTAGGGGCAATTTAAAAAAATATGTACATTAAATGGAAAAAAAATAATTAAAAAATAACGGTAATACTTACAATTAAGTATTATACCTTTTTTTAAAGCCAACATTTTTGTCTATTAGCTTGTTTTTAAATAAAGTCAAAACTATGCATAGTTTTTGAAAAAAATTGTTTTAAACTTAAAATGTATGCAAACAAATTAAAAAAAAGGTTTAAAGTGTAGTTTTTCAAAACTTTCAAATTATCTACTGTTTTTTTTTTTTTTAGAATTCATTGCTCTTATTTGTTTTTGATCAAAAACTGAAAACTAGATGACTTTATGTCTTCTAGTTCTTGAGAAAATTGAAAATTACAAAAAAAAAATATTTTAATTAAATTACTTTTTCCTTGCTTAAGTATTAACGTAGTCTTATTTTGATAGTAATAATCGAATATGGATTAAGATACACCTAGGGTAAATTAATTTTTCTTAAATCCAGCTTATTTAAATGCAAAAGAAACTTTACATGCACCCCATCTTGCACTCACCGAACCTTGCCCCCTCCCCACCTTGCACCCACCCCAAATCCTATAGTGTTCCCAAGCAGGGGGGTTGCAGGGGGGCAGCATGCCCCCCCTTACAGATCCCACTGTTGCATACACCCAAACTCGCACACACCTTACTGTTGCATACATCCAAACTCGCACCTACCATTGTTACTATCAAAATAAGACCACTCAAGCAAAAAAAAAAAGAATTAAATTAAAATAGTAGTTATGGTTATTTTCAATTTTCTCAAAAACTAAAAGACATAAAATCATCAAGTTTTCAGTTTTTGATCAAAAACAAATAAGAGCAATAAATTCTGAAATAAAAACAATGGTAGATAATCTTGAAGTATTGAAAAATTACACTTTAAACCTTTTTTTTAACTTTTTATTACTCAAATTTTGAGTTTAAAATTAAATTTTTCAAAAACTACGCATAGTTTTGACTTGAATTAAAAACTGGCTAATAAAACAGAATGTTGGCCTTAAAAAAAAGTATAAAACTTAATTTTAAGTATCACCGTTATTTTTTAATAATTTTTTTCCATTTTAAATAATAATTTTTTTAAATTGCCCCTACCGCCTAAACGGGGGGAGATAGACTCCCCTTCCAATAGTAAAAAATGCTTGTATTAAGCCCCTCTACCAAAAACCGTTATTATATCTTGGCGCCAAAGTTATCGTACTCGTGCCTTGTACTTAAAGCTTAAACACAGATTTGTCTTCATAGTCATAATCTCCATTAAGTAATGTTTTTTTATAATGCCTGAAAACCACAAGGCAGCACAGAACATTTTTTGTCCAAATGAAATTTTTGAAGTGAAAACGCTGGAAATATTGCAGAAGGGCTTCGGTGAATAAGTTATATGGAAAGCAAGAGTTTACGAGTAGTATAAATAGCCCAAAGAGGGCCACAAAAGCGTTGAAGATGAGACACGCCCACCACAAACATAAACATAAACTATATGACTTTTAACTATTCACTATACACCGTTTTGAATCGATAGAAGCCGAAACGATGAAGGCATTGAAGACTATATCGACCTTTGCAAAATGTTTTGAAAATTGATCGTCGATATAAGAGTATTGGGTTATGGGGAGACTACTTTGAATTTAGGAAGGTGAAATAAATGCCGCAGATTTGTAGATTTATAATCAAGTTTCCATTATATTTAAACCATTACAATATTTTGTATTAACACGCAATCAATTAAATATTTTCTAGCTACAAAGGACTACACTGATCCAAAACACTTAATTTTATTTATGTTTAGTTTAATTTTAAATAATTATGTAGGCACTAGCTTTATTTTTTAAGAAGATTCTTTGACATTTAAAAATTTGAGATTTCTTCTTGCATCCACAGAGATTAAGTTGGTATGGTCGTTGTTTTTTTGCCTGAGGTTGTTGGTGATCTTTAGTTTAGTCTTTTTATTCGTTGGGTAGATAACATACATTTAAGATGAGTACATCGATAGGTACATGATTTTTGGAGTTTTGGTTTTTTTCAGAAGTATAGAACTTTATGTGGTAACTTTTTTTTAACTGGCGGCCATTTTTTCAGCTGTCAAGTGATTTATTTTTTGTTTGATTTGGCATTTCAAGAAAAATACAAAGACGTTTGAACAACAACATATTTTAAAAACAAAATTATTTTATTGTATGCAAAATATTGTTCCTAACTTTAAGTTAATTTTTTAGAAAAATTCAACTGACAACTTTTTTAACAAAGGACGAAAACCTACAAAGACAACAAAAAACTGATAAGAAATGGTTTTCGATTCAAGTATTAGGAGTATTTTTCTCACACAAAACATTGTTGTGAATATTTTGTTAAAGTTTAAAGCAAGACAAATTGACAGACCAGATGGGAAGTTATCCGCGGGGGTCGCATCCTAGCCTCTTTTTTTGTTTTCAGACAATGTTTTTAAATATATGTATGTAGTAGTAGTAGTAGTAGTAGTAGTAGTAGTAGTAGTAGTAGTAGTAGTACTGATTTTATTTAAAACAAAATATTGAGATACATTATGCATACTTAAACACAAAATATAGCATTGGCTTTTGCCGTCAGCCAATATATAAATATATGTATATTACTAAGAAGAGTCAAATGTACCTAAAATAAAAGCAAAAGCATCAAATATTACTAAAGTATTATTGCGAGATCTGGATTCGGTGGACTAAACCATACTAGGTAATCCACTATAAATCGAACACATTATGAAAAATCTTTTTATGATAAAAAATTGATAGTGCAATAAATAATTCTGATCCAATCGTACCCATTCTATTGTTTTTTTTCGCTAGGATCATAGCCCGATATGTAATTATCTTCAAAGAACAAAACTTATATCGAACTTACCCGTAGCGTATATATGTAGATGTTCTTTCAACAACGATCTTATATCAAATGCATAAAATTCATATTTACTCCTTCATTAAAAATTATTAATAATTTCATATTACTCGATGAAATGAAAAAAGGGCACAACTACATCCAAAAGCATCAAATACAAACTTGCACTTTACCTTTCTTTAAATACTCATAATAAATATAATAAAAAGATCTCCCGAGTTTTGTTTGTTTGTTTATTTTAATTTTGTTTAAAATATGGACATTTTTTTAAAATGGATATGCACAATTCGTAGTATAAGTATATAAAGTACCATCCTTTTGTTATTTCTTTTTTTTTTCAATTACCTACCCAATCATGTGGATTTGTTTGCATTATTATTCCCAGCAAGTGGCTTAGATCTTAAAAGGTTCTAGCGAGCGGCCTTGATGGTTATTGTGTTTGGATTGAAGGTATCTGGATTACAAACTTGGATACCAGAAACCGGAAACATATTCTCTGCAAGGCACTTGGTTTCGCAGAACACATACATATAGTCGTACCTAGAATCCTTTTGTTCTTGAACCTGATTAGATAATGCGGGAAGATGATGGGTAAATGTTATGTTGGTTTGGTACCTATAAGCCTCTACAGTTTGCTTCCTTGTTGTGAAAATATGCGAATGTTTTTTTCTAAATATTTTTTTTTTTGTGCTTAAGAAACTTGTTAAACAGGAAGATTTTGAATTCCCATTTTACACACATAGAAGATCGATTATCGTATATACTCTTACGAACGATAGATGGACCAGGAAGTGTGTGAAAATTATGAATGTCAGGAGATTTTTGTGTTTAAAGCTGGCATAAGCATAAACGAGGGGAATATATTTTGTATGAAATGAGAGATTATATTCGAGTTGTTAAATTAATGCGTGTTGACAGAAATATCTATGCGTTTGCGTTCTGAAGTTTCATCGAATCGGCTGATTTTAACAATTTTCTATAATGGAAGCTGGTATTTTGTATTTCGTATTTACTATAACAGATTCGAATGTGTTGGAAAAGAAATTAATTCCTGGGATTTCAGTGTTTAAAAGTTTTGTATCAATATTCGAATTGAGTTATTCTTCGAATTATTATATTTAGCAATTAAATTAAAAATTAGTTATTGAATTTCCTGAATGTTGTTATTACTTATAGTTTATCTTCCCCTCATTTCTTAAGAAATTCCATCTGCATCGCTGCAGATTTTATTACCATACGTAGACAAAAATAACTGAGTTGTTTGCGTCTCGTGTAAAGTTCACAAAATGCGACTTGGGAGGTGTTCATATTTAACTGTCGATATGTGAACTAAATTCTTATGATAGTTATCGTCGCTCAAGTAAATTATTAAGATTTTTATTTTTTTCATTGTATACAATGGCGGATCCAGTCTGGAATTCATGGGATCACATTACTTATTAAGCTTATAGCCTACAGTTAAGTTGTATAAGTAAAGATTTCATCTAAGAATTTGTTGGTAATTTAACGATATTCACCAAAAAGCGGTTTGTTGGCAAAAACAACTAAAATATTTGTTTTCACACAATTTAGAATCTGGAAAATCTTTAGTAATTCTGTAAATTATTTTCTAAAGAGCTTTCCTGAAAGAAAGAACAAATATTCAGGTTCTTAAGAAGTAACCTGAATAAAAGATCAAAAATTTGATTAATTACTGAAACTCTTTTTCAATTCCATCTTATTTTTTTTTTGCCGTACATAAATAGTGCAATAGTTTCTTAAAGTGTTTTTTTCTTTCCAAAATTGATTTTCTAAAATAGTATAGTAGAAATCTTAAAAAATTAAAGAAATCTACTTTTTAAGTGAATTTGCTTTAGATGCTCTAGAACTGAGTTTTAAACACCAAAGTTTCTTACCAACTCATTTGTTAACCTTAATTTGTTTTTATTTAATTTTTAGAGAAATAATGCACTTATTTCCGTAAATTCAAGAACCAAACATTTGTCTCCCTACAAAAAAATACGTAAAAAAAAGCCAGAAACAGAATCTAAAATTCTTTATTTCAGATTCTGTTTTTTTTTCCTACGAAAAAAGATCACATTTTTATAGCGAAATTTTTCATTTTCTGGGTTTCTGCATCTATATTTTTGTAGCGTTATTCGCAGTTATAGAAATGCCAACAAGAACAGAATATTTTATTATTTAAAAAAAAGCTTTGTTCAACACAATTTCTAACATTTCTGCGTAAATAGAAAATTGTCAGAATTTTCATCCAAATTATTTGTATTTCTTTTGTTAAACTCTATGAAAGAAGTCCAGACTAAATTTGAAATTTTAAACATTTTATTTTTGTTAACATTTTGATGATAATTTTGTTCCTTCAATTGATATGTAGGATTTTGATACTTCCAAAATAAGTCAAAACATGAATATTGTAATAAAAATGTGAAAAAGAATAACCTAAAAATCTATTCAGTTATGTTTATGTTAAATATTAATGTATTTTAACTAAACTATTGTTTAAGGTTTGTAAGATTCTTAAGAGTATTCAATTTGTCCCGAGCGAAGGTCCTTTATTTTGTTTTGAACTTTTAAACCTATGTTCGCATTTTCTTGGCGGTTGGCGATTTATTTTGAAGAATTTACTTAAGAAAAGTATTTCATGAACCTCCCATAGAACATTAGTGTAAGGGTCCGATTTGTCAAATTAAAAATAAACAAATTTTACGAACAAAAATGATATTGCCTTTCAAATAATGTTATTCAATGAAGATTAAGGTTTTTAACACCTGTTGTAATTTGTGGAAAAATCGAATTGGTATAGTTTGTAAAAAGATTAGGTAGGTACTACTAAAAATTAGTAGAATATTTTGAGAACGAATAAAGGTATTGACTTCAAAAATCATGTTTCAATTTATGCATCATATTGTTCTTAACTTTAATAAGAATAAATAAAAGACAAAAAATAGTTGACAGTTTTGTTTGTTTTTTGCAATTAAATACTACCAAAAAGTCACATTCAATTGGTTTAAAGTACCAAATATATAGACTAAAAAACGGTTTAAGATATTAATTGCATTCTATTTTAGTACATTAATTGACAATTTGTCTGATTGTAATAAAATAATTCCATTATAAGGTAAAAATTTGGTGTTATCAATGTGGGTCGCCTCTTTTTTCGCATTTTAAACCAAGTTCAAACGAGTAAAATTTTAAGCAAACATTTTAAAAATTGAAGTGCAGAAAAAACTGATAATTCATTATCGTTTACCTAAGAAAATAGTTTTTGTTTTCGTTATACCTAAAGCACTTGCCCAGCTAAGGATATGTCAGACCAAAATGGAAAGGAACATTCTGAAAATACGACTAAGTAAAAGGATACAAAATGAAGATATTCGCAATAGAATATATAGGAATTGTTGACGTCATAAATAGAACAAGAAGTCTGAAATGGAGCTGGACAGGTCATGTATGCAGACTTCTGGAACATGATAGACAAAAATGGCAATGAATGGCAGGACGACCCAATAAAAGATGAAGTGACGATCTATCACAAATAACCACACATTTTATTTTTAAATTCAATATACAAATTTTAGATTTATTTTAATTTTGCAGATTAATTTTAATATTGTAAGTTTTTAAATTTAAACAACAAATATTTTTTTCTTTTAACGCTTAAAGTAATATAGTTAATAAAATTGTAAATATCAACAAATATAATCAACTAACTGAGGCAATAAAAGCTTATAATAACAATAATATTCAAGGGCTTAACCTAAAAAATAAATAATTTTGGAATAATAGACAATTTATTTTAGATACTTTGGTAACTGTTAAAAATTGGGGCACTTCTCCAGATACTACAAGTAACTTTTGTGAAAAATTAATGCTTTATAATCAAGAATGGCAAAATTATTTTACAATAAAAATGATTATCTTTGAACTATGGCCATTTACACTTTTGAGTTTTCCAATTAATATATGCCTACAAGAACCTTAAAAAGTTTAATTATCACGTTCGTAGGGGCCATGACCCCTCCTGGGAGATAGTTTGTTTGCTTTTTCGTAGAAATTCCCTTCAATTCAAAACTAATCGTATTGCGTTAATGGATATGACCCCCATTATATTTTGAATTATTTATTTTTTGTACCTATATGAAAACAAAATTTGTATTTTACTACCTTACACTTTGTTGCTTTAAGTACTACCTTTGACTGAAGATTGGACCAAGAACACAATATGAATCGGATATTCATGTACATTTTTAAATCTTAAAATATAGGAAATATTTTTAAACAGAAGATATTAGCAAGTTCTAGCGACCCAGTCGTGCATTTTATTTCTTTCAAAGTTGGTTTTCTGTTGAATACAAAAGATCTTAAAAAATTAAATAAATCTACTTTTGAAGTGAATTTGCTTTGGATGCTCTAGAACTGAGATTCAAACACGAATTTCAATAATACAAATGTCCCAAAAAAATCAAGTGACACCTTTGTTAATGGCTGAGTGAAAAACATAATAAACGTTTCATATCTATTCATATAAAAGCTTTGAAATGTGTAATTTGTGAGTGCTACAAAAACTTTTCTTCCCAACTTATTTGTTTACCTACCTTACTTTGTTGTAATTTAATTTTTTAGAGAAATTATGTACTTAAATGCAACTATTTCCTTAAATTCAAGAACCAAACGTTTTTATCTCTACAATTTTTAAGTTTTGTTGACGCTTTTAAGATCAAAATACGAGTAAGCAGATTGATAACGATAGTAATAAGAGACTCCCGAAAATTTAGTTCGAAAAAACTACGTCAAAAAAGCCCGACATTTCTACATATCAGATCCTCTCTCATTTTCTGGATTTTTGAATTTTTGCAGCGTTCTTTGCATTAATAGAAATGAAAACAAGAAAAGTGTATTGTATTTTTGAAAAAAGCAACGTTTCAAAACAATTTCCTACATTTCTGCGCGATATGCACCAAAACCCTCTAAACTATTGTGTTTTAGCTCTTAAATATGGCATATTTAAAAAACTGTTGGAATCTTGGAATGCTTTCATATGTAGGGAGTCATCCAAATTAAATAGTAAGACCATACCTTGCTGGACAACAGTGTTTTAAAATAATTTGATAACTAAAGTTGTCATTTTAGCAATTATTAAATTTGGTTATAGCCTCCTTTACAAAACATTAAAGAACATTTTTAAGCGGTGAGTAAAAACTCATCTAAGTGTGTGAATGATGAAAAGTCTGGATCCGCCCTTGATGAGTCGTTACTTGAATTTCTATGAAATTTTGAACAAATCTAGAATTTAAAGCTTTCATAGATCTAGAAAATGGGATTTGGAGTTAATTTATAGAGATGATCTAGAATCTGAACTTCGATTTTAACTACTGCTAAAATAAACCCATACAATTTGTTTATGCATGAACTGAAAATTCACCAAAATGACACAAGCAACATAAAATTAACTAATAATTTAGGCACATTTAAATATTAATTGCTTAAATATTTGAATACCTACGATGTTGGAACCTAAGTAGGTACGTACATATGTATGTAGGTATATTATGTAAGAAGGTTGATATTGATATGAATATAACTATTCAATTTACCGAAAATAGTCCACCGAATTGTGATATCTTTGAAAAACAGTTTATAAAAATAAAATCATAACAGGGAATCTCTTATGATTTGCAAAATTGGCATAAAATGTTATCCATTTTGCTTGTACATTAAGTTTTATACAAGATGGCGGATAATAGAAAGAGATCATCTTTACTTAAAATCAAAATCTGGAAAAGTAATTCATTTGTTTGAATATTAAATAGGTACATTTTTTAAGCTATATGAAAAAAATATCTCAAGAAAAAGCAAATCTTATGCTAATTATTTCATTTATTTAAAATTAAAATATTTTCTAAAAGCAATTATTATAATGGCGGTTCCTATAGAGATCCCACTCGACTCATAGAAAAATCCCCTTCATACAAAAGAATTATGTACACATACCCACGACCACGAGTTAATAATCCAAAAATCTATATTTTAAGAGAACCAAATTCGCATACGTACATGTGTACTTAAAGCTCTGCTCTCTTAATTATCCAACACTTCTTAAATCTTAATCACATCTTTGATCTCTGATACTACTGAGTACTGTACTGAGTACTGTACTGACTCAAGTGCAAAATTTATTAAAGCTCACTCTCTACTCTTTCACGATTTTCAATCCAAACGTCTTTGGTTCTCTTAAATTAATTATCAATAGGTTTTATGTGTACATATTTTTGTTTGCAATCACACACATTTATTTCAAAATAATAAAAGCTTATAAAATAAAATTAGCACACACATAAACGCACAACACACCAAAAATATTTGACAATTTGCACAAAGTGAAAAGCTTTTTTTCGGCGAAAATCGCGAGTTTTGCGATGATATCAACGATATTGTTGTCAAAAAAAGAGCGTAAAGAAGGGGGCAATGCCAACTTCATATTTATTGTAACACGTGGTACATCTGAGCTGTGACTTGACTCGATAGATATGTAGATATAATATCGTATGACATCACACAATTACTATTTGTATCTTTTTCGCAATCTAAAAACACTGCGTTTCCTATTTCCCGTTCGAAAAAATCCTACAATTTTCTTTTTTTAATTTGTATTGCGCAGTGGTTATTCTGTTCACTAGCGATTATATGAATGAAAATGCAACGGATCTCAAAAAATATTTTCAAGTCGATGCAGTTGCAGATGGAAAGGTGGAAGTTGATAGAAGGAAAAAGAAAAGAAGGTCCAAGCATAGATAATAGAAATGCAGTTGTTAAAATGTATACATATATGTTAGTTCTATTATATGCATATAAATATGTATGGGGTGACAAAAAATGCAGAAAAGAAGGGGAAATAAGGCAAAACAAGAAAAATATTCAATTATGGTGACCATACCTAAACAGCTCTTCAAAACAATAGGTAAGGCAACAAACCAACTCCTTTTTAAACACTTTATAAAACTATACCTACGGCCGAATAGCAACAATATATGTATTATTTTTTTTTTTTAAATAAACTGTGCAATTTACGATTTTAAATTTGGCATATTCGTTCAAAATATCTATGTATGTATTTTCATTCCAAATTTGTTTTCTTTTATGAGAGAGAATTTGGCAAGAGTACGATAACTTAGGCGACAAGATATTATAATGGAATTTTTTAGAACAGTTAAAAATAAGCATTTTTTACTATGGGAGGGGGGTCTATCTCCCCCCGTTTAGGCAGAAGGGGCAATTTAAAAAAATTATTACTTAAAATGGAAAAAAATTCTTAAAAAATAACGGTGATACTTACAATTAAGTTGTATACATTTTTTTAAAGCCAACATTCTGTTCTATTAGCCAGTTTTTAAATCAAGTCAAAACTATACGTAGTTTTTGAAAAATTTAATTTTAAACTCAAAATTTGAGTAAAAAAAGTTAAAAAAAGGTTTAAAGTGTAACTTTTTCAATACTTAAAGATTATCTACCATTGTTTTTATTTCAGAATTTATTACTCTTATTTGTTTTTGATCAAAAACTGAAAACTAGATGATTTTATGTCTTTTAGTTTTTGAGAAAATTGAAAATAAAAATTTAATTTTAAACTCAAAATTTGAGTAAAAAAAGTTTAAAAAAGGTTTAAAGTGTAACTTTTTCAATACTTCAAGATTATCTATTATTGTTTTTATTTCAGAATTTATTGCTTTTATTTGTTTTTGATCAAAAACTGAAAACTAGATGATTTTATGTCTTTTAGTTTTTGAGAAAATTGAAAATAAAAATTTAATTTTAAACTCAAAATTTGAGTAAAAAAAGTTAAAAAAAGGTTTAAAGTGTAACTTTTTCAATTCTTCAAGATTATCTACCATTGTTTTTATTTCAGAATTTATTATTTATTTGTTTATTTGTTTTTGATTAAAAACTGAAAACTAGATGATTGTATGTCTTTTAGTTTTTGAGAAAATTGAAAATAACCATAACTACTATTTTAATTTAATTCTTTTTTTTTGCTTGAGTGGTCTTATTTTGATAGTAATAATGGTATTTGCGTATGCGTAATGCGTGTTTGGGTGTATGCAACAGTGGCATCTGTAAGGGGGGGGGCATGCTGCCCCCCTGCAACCCCCCTGCTTGGGCACACTATAGGATTTGGGGTGGGTGCAAGTTGGAGTGTGTGCAAGGTGGGGAGGGTGCAAGGTGCGGTGGGTGCAAGATGGGGTGCATGCAAAGTTTCTTTTGCATTTAAATAAGCTGGATTTAAGAAAAATTAATTTACCCTAGGTATATCTTAATCCATATTCGATTATTACTATCAAAATAAGACTACGTTAATACTTAAGCAAGGAAAAAGTAATTTAATTAAAATATTTTGTTTAGGTAATTTTCAATTTTCTCAAGAACTAGAAGACATCAAGTCATCTAGTTTTCAGTTTTTGATCAAAAACAAATAAGAGCAATGAATTCTAAAAAAAAAATAGTAGATAATCTGAAAGTTTTGAAAAATTACACTTTAAACCTTTTTTTAACTTTTTTTTGCACAAATTTTGACTTTAAAACAATTTTTTTCAAAAACTATCCATAGTTTTGACTTGATTTAAAAACAAGCTAATAGACAAAAGTTTTGGCTTTAAAAAAAGGTATAACACTTAATTGAGGGTATTACCGTTATTTTTTTATTATTTTTTTTCCATTTAATGTACATATTTTTTTAACTGCCCCTACCGCCTAAACGGGGGGAGATAGACCCCCCCTCCCATAGTAAAAAATGCTTGTTTTTAACTGTTCCATACAAATCCGTCATTAAACTTTGTCGCCTAAGTTATCGTACTCTCCCCGAGAATTTTTAACTAAGTGTGTGAATTGGTCAAATTTAATTAAGCAGCAGTTGGTTTTGAAAAACAAAAATGTTGCAATGTTTCTTTTTTTAACGGCTCTACATACGACACGCCATTGACTCAAGAAGTTTGTGAAATTTTCTTACCAGAATGGCGTTCCATTAATTTTATAGTTCAAGCCATAGTTGGTGTTAGTTGTTGAAAACCATGTTGCCTAATGAGTTCTTTCGATCGCGTACAAATTCTTTATCGGCTTGAGATCGAGGGACTGAGGTAATAAGAATAGCGAAGCCAAGCACTCACCTCTTTCAAAGTATCACGATATGTTTCCTTGGTTATGGATATCATGAATTCGGAAGATCGGTCACTAAACCAAGAAAAGCAACTCCACACAATGATGATACTGCCTTTTTTGTATAACAAAAGTGAAATTACTTTAATTTTTAGTACGCATAAACTGTAGGCCTATGCAGTAACCCCTAACGTATTAACTTCTAATTATACAACGTATAATTCAAAAAATCCTAACAATAAATGTTATACGTAACTTCTTCCATTTAAAATGAAATAAGTCCGAATAGGTGGGATATGAAACAACTCCTAACAATTAATAATGGAAACAGTTTTAAATAACGAATAAAATGACATAATTTAACAAACATACTTAAGATCCCAATTATGTAGGTAACTGTACAATCAAATTTGAAATTAAAGTGTCCGAACGGAGCCAGTTTGTTTTAATTTATTGAGAAGACAAGTTTTTTTTGTCTAGTTTTAAGATATTTTTTTACTTTGATTGTGTATAAAAATGTGATTATGCAAATAAAAAAGGCAGGCTTTAGCGCCAAAGTCATCGAGGACGCACAAGAATAAAAATTCCTCATTACAAAAATATGTGTTGTACCATCCAATCAAAATTACGGAAAATCACCATTTTTAACTCTTACTTAACCCTTAACTACTAATGCACTTCCAAACGAATAATTTTGAAACCTATTTTCTGTTGATTGTTTCTGTGCTTGAGTGGCATGTTGAAAACGTACTTCGTCGTCGTTTACTTAAATATTTTCCAATTTCGGCGATAAAAAATCATTATTCGTAGCTTCCTACGCCTTCTAGTTAAGTTTTACCACTCTTATTTTCAAATAACTAAGGTCAAATCACACCACCAGCTTAAAAACTTCACCCAAGTGTAACATTTGAGGATGGATGGCTTTATTACATATATTCGTAAATATTCTGAGCCGCCTAATTTTAACAATTCCGAACATTATTATTTGAGGTGAAAATGGGCCTCATCGCTGTAAATGATTTTTCGGTGAAAATCCATTTCAAAAATTGAATCAGCGAAAATTTGACGTTTTTGGCAATCTACCGAAACTTAAGTTTATATTTAAACTGAACTTAAAAAGCCCTAAGACCTTAGTTTAAATGCAAGAAGGCTTTTGTTTCTGGAATGCCGGACCTGGGTTTTCATCAACACTATGGCTTACATCATGAATATTCTCATTTTTTTTGAGCGAACGCGCACGGTTTCAATCCTTCACATAACTAACTTGGCACAGAAACTCAAATTCTATACCAGTTTCACTATTGCCAGCCAAGAAGGTACTTCACGAGTAAACTAAATTGATTTAGTCTTATTTATGCATACGAAAAACCTTTAAAAAATATACATTTTAAGCTAATAATAATACTATTAATTGAGGCATGATTTTATTACATATTTATATTGGTGCTTAACTTGATATGTCATAAAGCTTCAATCATGATTTTGGAAACATAAAAAAGTGCACAGTTCTATAGTTGAGCTCCTGAATCGATTTCAAATCAATAGGCTTAATTACCTGTGGCGGGATGGTTAGTGCGGTGGACTGTCATGCTAGAGACCTTGGGTTCAATCCCTGCCTGCGCCCGGCCGCCGTCTAAAGTTTTTTTTTCACGGGTACTGACTCTTACAAGGAATTGACAAATCCTCCAAGAGTAATTCTTGTCATGCAAAGTGCTTTCTCAAATAAGCTGTTCGCATTCGGCTTAAAAATAACTTGTAGGTCCCCTCCATCCCTGAAAAAATTACTCGCACACAGGAATGGTTGAGAATTGTAAATCACTAGGCCCTAGTTCTCAATAGACTGCAGCGCCACCTAATTTAAATATATTTTAGGCTATAAGAATTCAACAAAAACAAGAACAAATGGTCACCATAATAATTTAACTAAGTAAAGATATATGTATATATGTATATTTAACTTAACACTCCAACGACGTAACGTAGCACATACATACATAATGTATATAGGTATAAAATATACCTACATAAACCTAAATGGTAAAAAAATCTCAACCGGAAATGCCACTATATTCTCAACATTTAAACATAACAAAGGAGAGAATCGTTTCAAACCCTGATAGTATGAAGACACAAGGATGAATTTCTCTGGAATTTTACTTTCCTTAGTTATCTTCAGAAGATTTTCTTGAGTTAGATACATATGTATACATATACTTACATATATCTATCTATTTGTTTTATTTGTTCGATTCGTTTGAACTTGAGAAGTACGTGTGCGTTGTTGATGTTTTGATGAAGAAAAACACATTTTTTTGTTGCATCATTTTCAACAACTGCGTCATATTGTTTATAATGGGGTTCATGGCGTTCACTATGATTTTAAATAGATGTAATAGGTTTTTACACTGCGTGTCACTTGTTTGGAGCCAATCTTTTTTTAAAATAGTTTTCCCCGTAGCATAGGTGCAATTCATTTTTGAAGAAGTTACATTGAAAAGGTATCTAAAAACTTGCTTTTTAACCGGATCACCTAGTTTCAGTAACCGGACACCTTGATCTAGTCGGGTTTTGTAGTACCTACAAAATTCTTTTCTTCTTATCCCATTTACAGCATTTTTAAACACAGAATTTTTGAAACAAAATATTTTTGAGAATAAGGTGTCACTAAAATGTTGCCTTCTCTAATTTGCAAAACATTTTAAGGCAGTAACTTTGATATTTATTTATTTATAAAGCAACTGTACATCAAGTAAAACTTATAAATAGTACAGGATTTATTACTTTAAATTTATTAATTATAAACAAGAATATAAAATACATTACAAAATTAAGGAAGATTACAAAATTAATTAAAAATTAATTAAAATTGTATACTTCAGTTCAAGTTGGAGAAATATTGAAACAAATATCTTGGAACTTTCTGTTTTAGATTCTAGACCTCATATGACTGGGAAGATTGCCTGGGCGATGTCAAACACGCATGGGTAGACGGGCGCAATAAGATAAAACGACTTGAGAAACAATAATTAAGCCTATTAGATAGATTACTTGGAGTCTTTTTAACAATCAAATTGAAAAGTAAGATACAACACCGATACTTGAAGAAAGGTTACCGCTAAAAAGTTGACGAGCCTGAAACCAGACATGATCAAATCTACGCAGGTTTAAAGCAAATCGAGCAGTGGCATTAAATGCTACCTTTAACTTCCGAGCCGAATGAGAGTCAAGGTTTGCAAACAACTCGCACTCATACGTGATTATAGGCAGAATGATCGACTTAACCAACTTTAATTTAGTATGTTTGGGTAGAATTGACATAACAACAGATAGTCCTCTGAGCGAAGCATAAATCTTTGACACAACAGTATCGACTTGGGTATCCCAATTTAGTCTATTGTTAAACATCAAACCTAAGTTTTTGACTTGTTTAATATACTCAATTATAGAATTATTTAATATAACGGAAGAGAAGTTTTTGTGTTTGAGTTTTGTATTCGATATTGGAAGAGCTTTAGTTTTTTTAGGATTAAGTTTAAGCCCGCTGCGGGTCGACCAAATATACATATATAGACTGTACATCGATGTTCATTTTATCTATTGCACCCTTAATCATGCTCTCAGGAAAACTAATATAAACCGAACATTATCAGTGTAGATATGGCATTGACAGAAGGACAACACAGAAGGCAGATTATTAATGAACAACGAAAACAGTAAAGGCCCAAGGATTGATCCTTGAGGAACACCAGCATGAACAGAAAAGAACGAAGACAGTTTACCCATACAAGATACTTTTTTCATGCGATTCGTCAAACATGAATAAATAAGGTTTTTTAGTTGTGTTGGGAGCGGGTCGAAATGCTGTATTTTAAAATACTGTATGGTCAAAATTCTGTATGATACTGTACGATACTGTATGGTTAAAATTCTGCATTTCAAAATACTATACATTTAAAATACTGTGTGTCAAAATGCTGTATTATCAAAATACTGTTTCTCATAATACTGTATAATACTGGAAGTTTTGACAGATCAGTAAGTTTGGTGCAATTGTTGATTATGATAGGAAAAATTCATGTAAAAATGTGAGAGAGATACAAATAACACAAATAACTAAGAAGAAGAAAATGAGAAAGAGAAAATAAAAAGAAGATACCATTTATATTATTTTTATTTTTATTATTTCAGAGACTTATGAATTATCATAGGTACATACATGTGTTATTGTTGAAGGGAGTATATTAGAACATTATGCTAATTATTATGATGTTTTCTTAAAAAAAGTATTCTGTTTTAAAAACTCTGTTTCAAAATTCAGCATTTTGAAATACAGCATTTTGATATACAGAATTTTAAGATACAGCATTTTGATCATGCAGTATTTTGTACATACAGTATTTTAAAATACAGTATTTTGAGAAACAGTATTTTAAATACAGTATTTTGATCCATACAGTATTTCGAACCCAATCCGTTGTGTTAAAGAAGTTAAAATAAGTAGTCAATTTATCACAGAGACGATTATAATTCACAAAATCGAATGCCTTCGAAAAGTCAAGTACAGTAGTATTTTTTTTGTCTAAAGCCTGCCTTATGTCATCGGGCACATTAAACAAAGCTGAAACGCAACTATTTCCATATATATATTTTTTATATATATTTTTTAATTTATAATTTTAAATATAATATATTTTTTAATTGGTTACTTATAAGAGTTTCAAAAGCATTACTCCTTTTTCTTTCCTTGTTTTGTGATAGGGATAATTTTGATGGACATCTTTCAAGAAGCGCGATATGTAGAGGTCATTATAATTGTGTTGAAGTTGTGACTTATGTGAGGAAGAAGAGGGAGGAGAATTTTAATAAGATCATGATAAATATTATCAAGTCCAGTGCATTTCGATCTTATAGAAAAGATTGCTTACCTTCTTGATACTTATCTACCGCACTTACCGAGTAAGCGTCAAAAGGGAACCAGTGTTTTTGTAAAGTTGTGTTCTGAATTAAAAAAAAAAAACAATACATTAAATCAAGTGCTGTCTTTTATCAAGATATTCAAAAAGTAGAACTATTAAAAACACGTTTTTTTAAGGATACAGTATTTGGTGATGAGAAAAATCACAGTATTATGACATACAGCGTTTTGTTTATACAGCATTTCGATTAAGAGTATTCTTAGTCTACAGTGTATTGAAATACGGAATTTACGGCATACATTGTATCATACACAAAATATTGATCATATTTCCAAAAAACAGTAATTCGATCCACTCCCTACCTGGACGCCTTTTTTGTTTCATAAACTTAATTTAACCACTTATAATAAAAACTATTTAATTAATCATAACAATAGAAATTTCACTAAAAACTATCACAAAAATCAAATGTAAAATGGACCAAAAGTTTTTGTCCTTTTTAGATATTATCAAATATATTATCCGCTATGGCTGAATTCAGAAACTTTAAAGTATGTTTAATTGTTTAAGCAATGATTAAAAATAGTGGAAGGATACTATATTTAACTCAATTTTCTATTCACAAGAAGTTCGTTACCCATTTAAACAACAAATGAGAGCATATAGTTAGTTTAGGCTTTTCAATTTAGTGTAGAACAGACCGAGTTGAATTCTAAACATAAGCATTAGAATTTCATCCTCAATTTCTTTTTAAAAAAATTAAATTTTACCGAATTATAACTAGTTTTATTTTAATTTACGTTTTGAATATTATTTCTTGTTTCTGTAGAAGAAAATGACATGCATATTGACAAATGTCAAACAGTGGCAGTTAAGTGTTGAGTTGTATTACAAAAATAATTTGTAACACACCTTGTTGAGAAGATTTTCTGAGCTTAAATAAAAAAAACTCCTATATTCACTTCCCGTTCTAATTTAATATGGGTTCTAATGACTAGTGCATATTTGATTTAAATAAACTAACAAAAAAATACTTTCCTTTTTATAATTACAATATATTGAAAGATTCAAAATCCAAGTGTACAATTTTTCTAATGACGAGTTTTTTCAAATTCTGAATTTGCAAAATATTAAAATGGGCCTGAAATAAATTAATAATTTGAATGGCATTGAAAGAGTGGTGTTTCTAATTCGTATTGCAAAAGTGGTTGGATATTATAGTGAGTGGCAGGGTACTGATACACCTACCCTATGCATCGAAAAATGATTGTGAAAAGAGTATCGTCTCGATCAAGTAACTCTCAGTGTATCATACATAGGATGCAAAAAAATGGTCCCGAAATTCTCTATTAGAACGCTTTCTTGGAGGGGGGCTGATGGCTTTGACAAGGTTACATAATCTGCTTATGCGAAGATAAAAACAGTTATGAGATATACGATAAGATATTTTTCGGTACGAGATAGGGAGGTAGATATTAAAATGTATTTAACATTATTTTTAAATATTTTATTGACACCAAACCGTTTTTTTCCGTAGTATAAAATTTACAGGTAAGAACGATTTCAATTTCAAAACCATTTGAAACTTTACTTTTTGTGGACAAATAAGTTTAAAATTAGTAAAAAAAGCCTTGAGATTCAGAAAAGTGATTAAAAAACCTGATTTCCATTGCTTTGACAGGCGATATAATTATCAAATAATTTTAAACATTTTGCAAATTAAACTTGTAGCATTAAGTAACAGAAATAAGAATTTCCAAAGCGTTTAACGTATACTACATCATACAAAATACCTAGCAACTGTTTAGTGTTATCTACTTTTTAATATAATTACACTGGTCGACAAAATTATACTTTTTTTCGTCACCCAAAACAAAACAATACTTTTTGAAAGGATTAAGTTATCCTTAATTCGATCATCATCTTTAAATTTGTCTATCACATCAGGTTTTTAAAGTATGCCACTTTAAAAATGCTAAAGGCAACCAAAAACGGCAAAACACAACGTATCCCTTAACATTAAATTGCAAAATGATTTTGAAAAGTACATATCTTTGCCTCTTCGTAAATTCTTATTAGTTATGAGGAGAAGACAAATGAGTCTTCGTTTGACTCTACCTGAAGTTTTGGAAAACCTTGATAGGTTTAATTTTTTCGAACTTAAGTGAAATTACGTGCTCCACATTTCGATTTTCAAGATATTTGAATCCGACCAGATTAAGTTGGTGTGGTTTAAATTTGCCAAGAGAAAATTTTTTAAAAACAGTAGTAGTTTCACTTTAAGGAAATAAACATTAACTTTTTATATAATGTACTTGATTCGGGAGAAGTTGCGGCTTCTGCTTTTTATTTGAGAAAAAGCACAAAGCATTTAAAATGATTTTTTAACACACCAAATTCACTAGTTAATTTCTAGTAAAACAACGTTCTTTTGAAAAACTTTTAATACACAATCAGAAACTATACTTCTACAGCAGTGTCTTTCCCAGCCGATAATTGGAAACTGCAAGGAACCCCAAATATGCAGCTGCTGTCATGTGCATCAACACAATGCAAATAAAAAACACTAATATTTTATATTTATTTTATTGGAAAACACAGAACTTTTCACTTGTAGTGATTTCGAAAAGAATTCGAATATATGAAATCGATCGAATGATAGAACCCTGAAAACAATTTCACTTACTTTACAATTTACATAGATTTCGATTTTATTTTACTCGATATTAGGAACCCAGCTGAATATCTCAAAAACTTGACGTGATAGTGTAATTTTGGGGTCGGGTTTGAATTGAGGACATTATTTTGATTACCAAGAACAAAACCTTGTCGACCAGTGTAATATGAAAGCGCAGGTTCAAATCAAAATGTTTATCACTCTCTTTGGAGATTCAAAACGTTGTTTTGCAAAACGACGACGTTTCACTGACATTTTTAACAAAATATTCCCTTAAATATAATATAATATTGTTGTTTCATATTTTTGTTCTGATAAAGAATCTTTAAGTGACACGTGGAGTATGTATGAGTATTTGACCTTTTCGCCTTACATAATTCGATGATATTCTAATTACTCAAATTACCCGAGCTTTAAAGGATTTTTTTCATTGGTTATATTGGTAAATCACTAAAGTTAATATAGGTATTTTTCTTATCATTGCAATGACTATATAGCGGTGGAAAAAAAACTTTTTTTTTTTAATTTTTTAAAATAGGTTGTAGGTATCTATACATACATACATACATATGTATGTACATATGTATGTATATATTCTTCTAAATAATTGGTTTCTTTTTTCTTGTTCTATTTTGTGTCCAAAAAAAAGCTGCATGTGATTTTACAAGAAATTGGGTTTTCAGCTGGAAAAATGATAAGAAAATTACTGTAGGTAGCATGTGTTTATATAGCATAATAGATATAAATTTTATCTAAAGAAAATTAGACGGAGTTAGCACAAGACAACCCCTTGCAAGACTGGCTACCAGGTCCAAACATCTATTCACGGGAAATTTTGTCCATGGTTCCTCAAAGTTTTTGAAAACCTCATATGCATTTTTGGGTTTTGCTTTATCTTAAGTTTGCTTTACATAACCCACACATCTTCTATTCAATTGAGGTCCGGAATTGGAGCTGACCGATCCAAATCTTACCTTTTTTCTTTTTTGGATAGTTCTCCTGTTGAAAAATGAAAGAAACAGGCAACTTTTCAAAAGCATTAGACACCATTACATTTTCTGGTATTTTTAAAATGCAATTGATCCATGCATTAGTATACAACATAAGACCCACACCTCGCCATGAAAACGCTTCCCAAACCGTCACATTTCCGCCCCATGCTTGATTGCCTCGATTGTTTACTGAGAATTCATCTCCTGGTTAATTGGGCGTTGCCCTTAACATTTGCTATTTGATCCAAATATGCTTACTTTGGATTCATCCAAAATAAGATCTTATACTTACTTACAAAGTTAAAGTGGCGCTACAGTCCTGTGTGAACTAGGGCCTCACTCAACAAACTGTTCCATCTAGCTTGGTCCCTAGCTAGATGTCTCCAGGTGCGTACTCCAAGGTGAGTGAGGTCAATTACCACATGTGCACCCCACCTGCTGTCCGTGGGAGTGGATTTGAAGACTTTCCGGGCCAAAGCATTGGTTTGCATGCGCTTTATGTGGCCGAGCCATCTCAAGTCTCATTCGTTGGACTTTTATCCTTCTGGCTAAGTCTACGTCGCTGTACAGCCCGTACAGCTCGTCGTTCCATCTTCTCCTCCACTTCCCTTCTATGCATACGGGACCGTAGATCACGCGAAGAACTTTTCTCTCGAAATGACCCAAAGTGCTGTCATCGGCTTTTGACATAAGTCATGCTTCTGCATCTGCACCGTATAGCAGGACGGGGATGATGAGGGTATTATATATAGCGACACTTTGGTCCCTCGTGAGAGGGCTTTGCTACTCAATTGCTTTCGTAGCCCAACGAAACGTCAGTTAGCAAGAGTTATTCTTCGTTTGATCTCAGCGCTGGCGTTGTTTTCTGCGTTTACAGCGGAGCCTAGGTAGACGAGACGAAGTCCTTGACTACCTCAAAGTTACGTCTGTCGATGGTGACGTTTTGACCAAGACGTCGGTGTTGTAGGTCCTTTCTTGATGATAACATGTACTTTATTTTGCCCTCATTAACCGTTAAACCCATTTTTTCCGCCTCTGCCTCAATGCTTGCAAAAGCCCCATTAACATCGCGCTGAGTTCTTCCGATTATGTCAATGTCATCAGCATATTCTAGTAATTAGACAGACTTTTGAAAGATAGTGCCTCTAATATTGAAGTGTGAGCTCCGTACTATTTTTTCAAGGAAGATGTTAAAGAAATCGCATGACAGCGCATCACCTTGTCAAAAGCCTTTTTTAAAATCGATGAAGAGATGGTGGGTGTCGATTTGATGTTTTTGGGGTTTTTTTTCAAAAAAAGAGATTAATAACAGTTTTAATGTTAAAGTAAGTGCTTACATTTGTATTAAATAGTTATATTTTTATTTAATAAAATTAATTAATAATTAAAATTAATAGATACTATCAGGGCTACTAGCTTTAAATAATTACTATGGCCAATATTTAGGAAAGAAAAACAATAAGTGTTTTCTTCATCGTTTCTAATTATTTTCCCAGACCTAACTGCATTCCTAATACTTACGTAATTGATACATTTATTGAGGTTAAATTGTAGCATCATATACATATGTATTTAAAACTATGTATGTAAAAGACCTGTAATTTATATATGTATATAATTGTTGATTTTATTTACAACGATCTTATCAGAGGTGCATTTGGCCATTTTTTAAAAATGAAGCCTTTGTTTTTTTCTTATTTCAGTTTCCCTCTTTATTCACGTTCTCCAATCAGATTTCCGTTTTGAAAATGCAAATAAAATAAAACCTCTCGAGAGACTAAAAAAGGACGAGCAGCCATCTTATAGAGTACTTATTTATTATTTTTCTTTTAATCAACTCCTGCATTGAGTGTGTACATAAATGCAATGACAGCATATATGTACATAAATTTATATACACTAACAACTGGTTTGATTCCAGAATATAAATGCACCAATCCAGAGAGCATGCAATTCATTAACCAAAAAAGCAAAAGTGTAAGGCGACTCGTGTGGGGAAGTGCATCAGTGAACTCTATTGTTGCACACTTGCACGATGCAACACGACGCATGCACCTTAACAAAGAGCTTTATTTCCCCTACAAACACTTGTTTGATATCCCTCTGGTGCATATGTTCTTAAGCGTTCTAGCTCTCCACATATATCAACCACTTTTTCCCAACCTAAAACTGATGCATGTCTACCGCCTAAATTTGCATAAGATGTGTAACATCGCACCCTTCTTGCTTTAGTCCGAATGTAATCGTGTTGTTGACTTATATAAAGTGCATAATCAGTTACATATACCAACGAAAACCACGTTGTGCGAAGGGTTGCCAAATTAAAAAATGGTGCAATGTCACAACATTTTATAGAAATTGCAAGTAAAAATGTATTTACCTTATTCATAGTTTACTTCTTTGGCGATGATTTGTGTATCAAAAAAATGTGCAGAAGTTGAGGAAATCATTGTGATTGTAAGCGTATGAAAAATATTCCCCAGAAGTCCAATTTTACACAGTTACCTATTCAAGTTTGCATATTTCAATGTCAATTTTTATAGTGACATTTTGGTTTTTAGTTCTTTCTTTACATATCTCAAAAAAGCGATTGAAATTTACTAAGAAAATAGTATTTTGATCTTGGGGTTTATTAATCCGTTTTGACTTTTTTGACTTCCCATAGGAAATTATTGTAATCGGTCCGATTTGTCGATTTGAAGATGTTGACATTTCTCGACGTTTCAAGGTCCCTAGAGTCTTAATAAAAGATTTTTGGAGAGTGTGTGCGTGTTTACGGTCATATGTATGTATGTACGCTCGTTCTTACGTTCGAAAAGCTCTTTTCGTCGTCCATATTTCAAGAACCAGTGGAGATATTGACTTCAAATAAATTTTGTTATGCAGATAATAATGCAGAAAGATGCAGAAAGGACTCTCAAAAACTTGAGTTGGTGTTAACCCAAAATATCTCACGAACCAATAACGCTAGCGACTTGAATTAAATTTTATATTATATGTATATTGTGATGTGATACCAAACCAATAAAATTTTGAAAAAAAGTCGAATTAACGATTTTTTTTATAAATGAAAAAAAAAACTGAACAAAAAATAATTGTCACCTCGAATATTTTACTGACAAAATTGATGTTATCTCCAAAATAATTGGATGCAACGAAGAGTAAGGTTTTTGACATCTGGTTAAATTTGGAAAAATTGAATTGACAATTTCTTTAATAAAAAAAAATAAACCTAAAAAAACATTTCTAAAACATGGTAAAAATTGATTTTCGATTCAAATATCTATTCAAAAATTTAAGATATTGGCTTCAAACTTATTATGTAAAAATTCCACATTCAGTTTTTTTCTTAAAAATTAAGATCTACAAAAAATAGTACGCAAAATTGGTAAAAATGTAACAAAGGGGTTATTACCAACCTTAACATGTTTAAAGTTCAAACACAGTACGAGTGTTACCAACATGAAAAGGATTAAGGAGGAGATACCGCTGCGCATGGATCTTAAAGTTTTAAATATTTGACTTTTGATGTGCGGTTAAAACAGAATCTCTTCATTAAACTTGACAATACGTCCAAAATTGCACTCAAAAGCAAATGACGAGAATTCCTGTAAGTGCGAGTATGATGGCTGAATTGTGTGGGGCGGATGGGATACAACTGGCTAATTCCACAGAACATTGTTTGATTGTTTATAAAAATAATAGTAAGACAACGAGAGACATGAAAAATTAGAATAGCCGAAATTATCAACTCACCCCCCCCCCCCACTGGAAGATATTTTTTTTATTTTCCTATAAATGTCTTTAAATTCAAAACTTATCGTATTTCGTTAATGGATATGACCCTTCTTATATATCAATTAATTATTTTGTATATATGAAAATAAAATTGGTATTTTACTGCTTTAAACTTTGTTGCTAAAAATACTATTTTTAACTGAGAACTGGACCAAGAACAAAATATGAAATCCAGACCTATTCAAATGGCGCAGCATCAACTTTTGACCTATGAACGATCATGGGGATCATAATTTAGCTTATACAGTTAAGTTGTATAAGTAGAGATTTCATCAAAAGATTTGTAAATAATTTAACCATATTTACCCAAAACCGGTTTGCTCCCAAAAACAACTAAAATCTTTGTTTTCAAACAATGTAGAAATGTTTTAAATTATTTTCATAAGATCTTTTCTGAGAAAAATAGCAAATATTCAGGTTCTTAAGTTGCATTTAAATTCCTGAAAGTCGTCTTCACTCTTCAATTCTATCATATTTTTTTTGACGCACCTAAATAGTGTAAGGCTTTCTTAGTGTTTTATAATCAATGGCGGATCCCGGGGGGGGGGGTGGTGGTGTCATGACCCCTACGACCCCCCCTGGGAGATAATTTGTTTGCTTTTTCGTAGGAATTTCCTTCAATTCAAAACTAATCGTATTGCGTTAATGGATATGACCCCCATTATATTTTGAATTATTTATTTCTTGTACCTACATATATGAAAACAACATTTGTATTTTCTTCCTTAAACTTTGTTGCTAAAAGTACTACTTTTGACTGAAGATTGGACTAAGAACATAATATGAATCGGGTATTCAGCCCTATTCCAAAAACACAGCACAAATTCATCAACTTTTGACCAATTGACGATCCAGGGGGGGGTCATATGAGCCAAAAAACTTATACAGTTAAGTTGTATAAGTAAAGATTTCATTTAAAGATTTATTGGTAATTTAACGACATTCACCAAAAAGTGGTTTGCTGTCAAAAACAACTAAAACTTTTGTTTTTACTCAATTTAAAATTTGAAAAAAAAATTAGGCATGCTTTAAATAATTTTCATAAAAATTGTTTCTAAGAAAAAGAGCAAATATTCAGGTCGAAACCTTGAATAAGAGATCATCAATTTTATATTAAGTTGCCTTTGAATTCCTTAAAATAGCCTCCAATTTTATTATTATATTTTTTTGACACACATAAATAGTGATTCTTGAAGTGATTTTTACTGCGATAACAATTTCAAACTAGAGCTTTTAATCAAATATGACATTACGACGGTAGAGAAGTCGAAAAAAGTGGGTACCCCGATTCCTTCCGTCTGTCTGTCTTTCCTGGCCCCTACAGTCCAAACAATTGTGTTGATTGAAATTAAGATTTTCAGCCGATTAGTATAAGGCGTTTTTTTTTTCATTTTATTAATACGAAAAATAACAGCAGTCAAACATGTGATTTTTCTAAAACTTTCCCTAAATTTTGTGTTCTTAATTTGGCTTCTTTCTACAAGAAAAACATATTTTCGTATTGCTCCAGAAGGGTACCCCTCAAAAAACCTTTATTTTGTTTTTAAGTTTTCTCAAGAACTAATGGACCGATTTCAAAATTCTTCTCTTTCTTTGACGAAATTTAAATGTAAAATGTTCATATATTTATAAGCTCTTTATTTAGCGCTTATACCAAAAATATTTTTAAGACAAAATTTAAAATGATTTTCGAAAAAATAGATTAATCTATATTTTTTGACAAATAAAATGGCATTTAAATTTTTGAGAAAAACTTATGTATTTTGCAGGTACATTTTTAAATCTTAAAATATAGGAAATATTTTTAAACAGGGGGGTCATTCCGTAAAACGATTATCATCAGACGATATCGTTTCGACGATAGTCTCACTTCACGTAAAACGATTATCGTCAGACGATATCGTTTCGACGATAATCTCACTTCACGTAGGACGATAATCGTCAAAGTGATATCGTCAAAACGATAGCGTTTGCACGATAGCTAAGTAGGTATCGTCTGCTATTAATTTCCATTGATAACCAAAACAAATTGAAGCAAAAATGTTTCGGCGGAGTTTAGTTTTCTTACAAAATAAAATAAAAACTCAAGAAAATACAAATAATACGGTTACGAAGAAAATTAAGACATTTATCGGACCTTCTATCTGTTCTAACCCATATGTAAGCATTTTTTTTATATGCAAAACATAAATATGTACATAAGTAATCTTTCTTAATTGTTGTTAAATATATAAAACAATTGTAGTTTTGTTCAAAGTCTTGGAATTGCAAAAGAGGATAATGATGATATTGGAAACAATACATTTGTCAGACGGTTGTCGTTCTACATACATACTATATACCTTCCATATTAATATTTGCTGTAACCATTGAAACATTGGTATGTTCGAAAGGCAACGCTTTTAGTATCGCTCTTGCACAAAGCACTAATCCAAAGTAGTTTTAGAAACAACAAATATTTGTGTCCCCTGTATATAAAATCTTATCTTCCTTCCTTTGGACAGAATTGGGTTTAATATTTCAGCTGATTTTCTGTTACTGACTTTTGTATACTCTAAATTATAATTATAATTATTAATTTACAAAAATATCAGACATAAACAAAACATTTTGATATTATAGTTTTATCGTCGACGGCAACAAATGAAAACACAAAAAGTAACAATAACAATAAACATCACAAAATAGTTGGCATGTTTACTAATAATACATTTTTTGCAAATTTTCAAAATTTTCCATATAGAAAAACCAAGTTTAATAACATTTTCAAGTTATTGAACAAGCATTTTCTTTCGTTGAGTTCTTTTTGACATTTCATTTATAGTATAATAGTATTTGAAGTATACTGACGATCTACTACTAAAAACGATTGACGAGACGATAGCTATAAAGTTACGTGAAGCAAATTATTGACGATATCGTTAATGATAATCGTTTTGACGATTATCGTTTTGAAAATTACGGAATGACTCCCCAGAGTTTTTGGAAGAAATTATCAAGTTCTAGCGACCCAGTCGTGCATTTTATTTCTTTCAAAGTTGGTTTTCTGTTGAATACAAAAGATCTTAAAAAATTAAATAAATCTACTTTTGAACTGAATTTGCTTTGGATGCTCTAGAACTGAGATTCAAACACGAATTTTAATAATACAAATGTCCCAAAAAAATCAAGTGACACCTTTGTTAAACTAATGGCTAAGTGAAAAACATAATAAACGTTTCATATCTATTGATATAAAAGCTTTGAAACGTGTAATTTGTGAGTACTACAAAAACTTTTCTTCCCAACTTATTTGTTTACTTACCTTACTTTGTTTTAATTTAATTTTTTTAAAGAAATTATGTACTTAAATGCAACTATTTCCTTAAATTCAAGAACCAAACGTTTTTATCTCTACAATTTTTAAGTTTTGTTGACGCTTTAAAGATCAAAATACGAGTAAGCAGATTGATAACGATAGTAATAAAAGACTCCCGAAAATTGAGTTCGAAAAAACTTCGTCAAAAACACCCCGACATTTTTACATATCAGATCCTCTCTCATTTTCTGGATTTTTTAATTTTTGCAGCGTTCTTCACATTAATAGAAATGAAAACAAGAAAAGTGTATTTTGTTTCAAAACAATTTCCTACATTTCTGCGCGAAATGCACCAAAAAACCTCTAAACTATTGTATTTTAGCTCTTAAATATGGCATATTCAGAAAACTGTTGGAATCTTGGAATGCTTTCATATGAGTCATCCAAATTAAATAGTTAGACCATACCTTGCTGGACAACAGTGTTTTAAATAATTTGATAACTAAAGTTGTCATTTTAGCAATTATTAAATTTTGTTAGCATCCTTTACAAAACATTAAAGAACATTTTCAAGCGGTGAGTAAAAACTCATCTAAGTGTGTGAAACCCCCCCCCCCCCCCCTGATGAAAAGTCTGGATCCGCCCTTGTTCATAATGAACGTTTCCTATCAATAAATTTAATATAAAAGCTTTGAATCTCTCGAAAACTGAAGTGAAAACAGATTCTGGAACGTTTAATTGTGCCAATACTAAAGTTTCTTCCCAACTCATTTGTTGACCTTAACAAATGGAGTTTCATTAATATAGATGAGGACATGGTAGTATTTTTTGTCGCAATTTCTAGCCATGCAAAAATTTCATTCTTAAAATATGTTTGATTAAGGGCTTAAAAAATAATATTAATCTCTTAGAGAATGAGAAGGCATCAAAATGGAAAAATACAATTTAACTGAATTTTGTATCCCCTTTAATATAAAAATTTTAGTACCCGTGGCGTGATGGTTAGTGCGTTGGTTTGTCATGCCAGAGGTCGTGGGTTACATCTCTGCCTTTACCATCTAAAGATTTTTTTCACATGGTACTGCCTCTTGCGAGGAATTGACAAATCCTATAAAAGTAATTCTTGTCATGCTTTCTTAGATTAGCCGTTTGGATTCGTCTTAAAACCGTAGATCCCCTCCATCCCAGACAACATTACTCGCACACAGGAATGGTTGAGAGTTTGGAAGTCACTAGGCCCTAGTTCATCATTAAGTCATGATTCATGAATATTAATATGGTAGGTATTTATTAACAAAACACAGAATTAGGTTTCTCATGTATCAAAAAAAGCAAATTCCCACAACTAAATCCTCGATTCGCTAAAAACTAGTGTTATTCAGTAAAAATCCTGAATGTGTGTTTATTTAAATTTCAAAAATGAATTTTAAGGACTTAAACTCTTGTAAAGCCTTAAATATTGAGCAATTATTGAAAACGCAAGATAACCTTAACATTCTACAGTCGGCGTTGATTGATTACATAACGGGACCTAGGTATATTCACACTTAGACATCACAGTCTATTAGATTTATCATAAAAATTCGTTGCCTTGTATATGTCATTATAAGGCAACTAAAATCTTATCATGAGATCACAATAAAGTTCCCCTTTTGATGGGATTGCCATAATCTTGAAATCCATGTCCCTAAACCGCTTGTTGCTTCATCATCTGCCCATCATATATTATAATTATCTGAAAAGCCTTATACAAATTTAGTCAGCCGTGCAGTCCAAAATCCTTAAACATGTTTTAAAAACCGAAACCCATCTTGTCTTGTACTCGTTCCTTACCTATACGACCTACCCAATATGAGAACAAGGTCTTTCATAATAAATAGCTAGTTTAAATTTTTGTGTAGTAACACAATAAAATCCAGAGCAGATGGATGTTCTAGATAATAGAAAAGTAACGTACTCAATTTCAATGGGTGCTGTAACAATCGCTGTAACATCCGCTTCAAAACTATGCATACCAACCAAAAATTACTCAACAGTATGATATTCCAGTTTTATACACATTATGTATATTTTTATTTAAATATTATTGTTCCCAATTCTATTGACTTAAAAATCCCAGCTGAAATATATCATACAACATACTCGTAGCATATGATAACAAGTTGACCATGGACTATCAACTATCAACCATTGGACGGACAGCTTCATTGAACTCTTGGTCTAGGACTCTTTGCTTTATACGAACCTACCGGTTTTTTCGGTTGGCACATTTGCATGTGCTCTTTGAAAACGACTGTTTAATGTATTCTAAAAGCCTGAGAACAGTTTTTGCGAGTAACTTGAATTAAAAATCCGTGAAACCGAAACTGGACCACCCCAGTGCGGACAACCTCAAATGTCAATCCCTATAAACAATTTGCCTACGAAATTACCTCTTAAAAAAATCTTTCAATCCTGTTAACATAAGTCCATCGGGATCAGCTCACCCCACAAGTCAGGAGTCAGAGGTTTTCTGTACCCACCAAACTTTGTGTACCAGGGTCGGCCTATTGAGAATGTTGCATTGAACAGAAATGTACGTCCCCTTGCACAAGGATTTTCAGCTAAGAACAAAGGTGGTAGATAAAAATATTCTCCTTACATATTTATAACGTCCTGGTAGTTTATATCAAGATTAACTACTCACTTTAATTATTTGCAATTATTTATGTATAGGTTATTTATATGCTTTTTATTGTTCCCATAGCTAAAAGTACCAAATATACTTCTGATAAGCCCGTTTGTATGTTCTCAGGGTTTTTTAAGTACATATACTATATAGGCATTAGTGATGGAAAAAGAGGCGGTAGAAAGAGAGAATCAGAAAAACTTAAGTCAAAAGTGTCCTAGATCAAAATGGTATGATAATAGCCTTAGCGAAATCATGATTTTTACATAAAAAAATGATTTGTGATTTTTACATTCATGATTTTTACATACATATACATACACTTTCTTTGGTGGGGCTTAGCCCAGTGTTGAATAGCTAATTCTTGTAGCACTATTAAGCCATTGGTGTTAATTGGACAAGCAAAAGGATTATATTGAGTAAGATTTCTAATAATGAAACATTGAAATAAACACATTTGAGACATCAGATTGATAACCAAGATCATTTTTTCAATGAATCTTGACATACAACACACAAAAATTACCATAATGAAAAATATACGCAAGAAGAGCTAATTCAACTGACGTAGAACTTGAAACCTTTTACAAAAATTTTAGAGCACGCTTGAAAAGAAACAAAAACTGAAATAATGTATGTAATAAGTGATTTGAACGCAAAACTTGGGACATTGGGAAAAGGAGAAAAACATTTTTTTGGACATTTTGGATACGCAACAAGGAATAATCGTGGAATAAAGCTTATTAAGTGGAAATTGTAGTAGTACCCGTGGCATGATGGTTAGTGTGTTGGACTGTTTAGTTTTTTCAAATTTTCTAATATAAATACAAAATAAATAAAATTTAATTCAAGTAAAATAGATCTTAGGGCCGAAAGGCATTAGTATCGGGTGATTTTTTTGAGGTTAGGATTTTCATGCATTAGTATTTGACAGATCACGCGGGATTTCAGACATGGTGTCAAAGAGAAAGATGCTCAGTATGCTTTGACATTTCATCATGAATAGACTTACTAACGAGCAATGCTTGCAAATCATTGAATTTTATTACCAAAATCAGTGTTCGGTTCGAAATGTGTTTCGCGCTTTACGCAAATTTTATGCGTTTTTTTTTTAAAAAAAGTTCTCAAGCTCTTAAAAAATCACCCATTATGTATTTATTGTCCTCCATTGAAAAGAGGACATTGTTTAATATAATGGGTGATTTTTTAAGAGCTTGAGAACTTTTTTTTTAAAAAAAAAACGCATAAAATTTGCGTAAAGCGCGAATTGACAAATTCTCCAAGAGTAATTCTTGTCATGAAAAGTGCTTTCTCAAATTTGCCGCTCGGATTCGGCATATAAACTGTAGGTCCCCTCCATCCCTGCAATTACTCGCACACAGGAATGGTTGAGAGTTGTAAGTCACTAGGCCCTAGTTCTCCACGGACTGTTGCGCCACCCAATTTAATTTTTATTTATTTAAGTGGAAATTGTACCATCCTATAATGAAATTCTGAGGAATAAAATAGACGAACTCATAAATATAAACCAATTGTATGACGAGCCACAAAAAGCATACGACAAGTTAGAATATATTATAACGATTACTGCAAAAGAAACACTTATGGAGCCAAGTTGAGCAAAATCCATCAAGTGAAATTAAAAAACTCATCAAACAACTCATCAATTCTTAGACAAATAAGAAACAGAAAAAAAAAAGAGTTGAAAATTTTAAGACAAATTATCAAGAACAAAAAAAAAACATGTTGTGCAAAAATTTAACGAAACAAAAATAAAGGAAATTCTTAAAAAATAAATTTAAAAAAAAAAAACAAAGAACTTCATGAATAACAAAAAAGAATGCATAGTTTCATGGAAAAAAATAAAACCAAGACCAAAAATAATAATTGACATTTACGAAACAGCTTCGAGTTTCTTTGAATTGAATCACTATTCAATTCAACCAATGACATTGCCTTGGACTTTGACCATTTTCATAATGTAGACAAATGGTAACGAAGACTTCACAAGAACAGAAACAAAGATGACATGAATAATTACAGACCTGTAAGCCTTATATCGACAATCTAAAAACTTTTCTCGAAGACTGTATATGCCAGAACCAAACAAGCAATGAATGGCAATCAAGCAGGATTCAGAGAAGGCTTCTCAACCACTGACTATCTTCAGACGATTCAGCTAATTGAAAAACAAACTGAATTCTAAAAACCACTGTTTTCTCGACTTCGTAAAAGTTTTTGACAGCACTAAGGAATTAAAAGATTAAACCTACCCTTATCAGGAATTAACTCTCTTTGACTTGCAGACAGGAAGGACTATTGTAAACTTGACCATAAAAGTGGACATCTTATTGTAAAATAATAATCAAAGAGGCTGGCATGCGACCCACACTGACAACTTCCCATCCCGGGTGTCGATTTGTCTTGCTTAAAACTTTAACAAAATATTTATAACAATATTGTGTGTGAGATAAATAATTTGAAGTCAATATCTTTTTTTATTCTGCTAATACTTGAGTCGAAAACCATTGCTTATCCGTTTTCTTGTTGTTTTAGTAGGTTTTCGTGTTTTGTTAAAAAAGTTGTCAGTTAGGTTTTTCTAAGAAACTAACTAAAAATTACCGACAAAATTTTGCATATGATGAAATAGTTTAATTTCAAAATCAAAATATTTTTGATAAGGAGATTTTTAGTCAAAACCCAGTTTTTACCAATTTAAATTTTAATGTCTTACACAAATACATATTGGTTTTTTCTACGAACATTTAGCATAGAATGAAATTATTTTGAAGTTAATACCTTCTTGAAGATATTTTCTGTAAGATAAAATCAGTTTGAAGCCAATATTTTTAATTTTTAAAAAGACATTTGAGTCGCCAACTTTTAGTAATGTTTTTTTAGGTTTTTATTTTTTGTAAAAAACTTTAAATTCAATTTTTCTCAAAATTGCACCGGATGTTGAAAACAATATTTGTAATACGATGAAATCAGTTTGAAGCCAATGTTTTTAATTTTGAAAAATACTTAAGTCAATTTTTAGTAATGTTTTTTAAAGTTTTTTATTTTTTGTAAAAAAAAAATGTCAATTCGATATCTTTAAAAACGTTATTTTTCGTTATTCGTTATTTATGTATAAAAATTTATTAATTTTTACTAGTTTTTTATTACGTCACACTAGTTAATAATAAAATTAATTCAAGTTGCTAGCGTTACTGGTTCGTGAGAAATTTTGGGTTAACCAAAATCTTCACTTTTTTGAAATTGCTATGGTAAGAAAAAACACCCTAGTGACTTACAACTCTCAACCATTCCTGTGTGCGAGTACTGTTGTCAGGGATGGAGGGGACCTACAATTTATATGCCGAATCCGAACGGCTAATTTGAGAAAGCACTTTTTCATGACAAGAATTACTCTTGGAGAATTTGTCAATTCCTCGCAAGAGGCAGTACCCATGAAAACTCTTTTTTTTTTAATTAAGGTGGCACAGGCAGGGATTGAACCCAAGACCTCTCGCATGACAGTCCAACGCACTAACCATCATGCCACGGGTACTACATTCAACGCCAAATGTTATTTTTAATTGTGTGAAATGCATTCATTTAGCGACATTTGTCGTTATACAGTTATTTTCTGTATTGCGTTAGTCGTTGTGGAGCATATAGAGGAAATTGAAAGAATTGCAAACAGTTTTGGAAAAGGAGTCTCCATCATAAGTCACCAAACAAAAAGTCGAATGGGAGTCCTTGGCCATGGAATTATATTTATATATGTAGATAGTATTGGACCACCAACACGAAACCGAAAGAAATGGCATAAAGTAAAAAAATTGTTAAATGCTTATGAAAATATGTACAAATGTTTTTTTTTAACGCTTAGTTTGGCGCCAAATTCAATGTTTAGCAAAGATTTGTATGTAACAAAAAAGCAATCGAAGTGATAACAAGGACTGGATTTGTGGAAGCTGTTTCCTATATATTTGTAAACACATTTCCATATAATTTTTGGAATCAAATAATTATGGAAGTCTGATATAAAATTTAAATAAACTCAATTTTCTTCATTTAATAAAGGAACTTTAAACTTTTAGATACTTAAATAGTAAATAAATACAAGATTATATTTCAAAATTGCAATTAATTTATTTGTCAAAATTTCAGTTGTTTTATTGGATCGCATGTGGAACCTACGGGGGACGAGTAAAGCATCTTGCACATGAGCTACGAACTGCGAACTGTGGATGTTCGCATATTTTGACTTTTCTTTCACATGAGCTTTATTTCTGTTCGCAGATAGCGACGAATTGTCAATTTATAATTACCCTTTTCAACAAACAAAACAAGAGTGGTATAATTTTGAGGTTAAGTTGAGCGCGAACAATTTATTCTTTGCAGTGTGGATGGTGTGTGGAACGCGAATAGAGTTTGACAGTTCGTAAAACCCACACTGCAATTCGTTACTACCAAATTTTTTTTACAAAATTGTCTTTTTTTAGAGAACAAAATGCCAATTTTATTATCCTTACATAAGTATCAATTGGTTTCTTATAATTTAAATGTGTTTTTGTTTGAAATTGGCTTTTTGAAATGTGTAAAATCACGTTTGTTCGTCCATTCGTTCATTCGTTGTTCGCTCTCATGTGCAAGGCCCTTAAGCTGGCGTTTAAGCTACACGTAAAGCACTATTCACATGAGCACGACCAACGACCAACGAATGAACGAATATTCGTCGATTTTGACATTTCTTTCACATGAGAGTTTTTAATTAGTCGCACAGCCGAACACCATTCACTACCGAAACCAAAACAAGAATGATTTTTTTAGGTTAAGTACGAGCGACTATTTTATTCGTTGCGAGTGTGGATAATGTAGAACGCGAATAAAGTTTGACAGTTCGTATCAACTATTATGGCCTTTTCAGAATTAAAGATCAATCTTAAGAAATATTAGTTATTTTTATTTGATCTCTCAGTTTTTTAAATGAATCTTAAAATTAAAATTATATATGACAAACTCAGCTTATAATATATAAAAAAATAAAAAGTATTATTGAATCAAAGTAAATTTAAAACAGGTACTCTTACAACTCGGCCATCCTGACCATTTTGATCGACTCGATCAAGTTGTAAATGTTAGAATTTTACAATCAAATTTAAAAATTATTTTAAAAAATTAAATAAAAAACAAAAAAAAAATAAAATTATTTTAAAAGAATGTGTATTAATCATAATACTGTATTTAAAATACTGTATCTCAAAATACTGTATTTCAAAATACTGTATGTACAAAATACTGTATGATCAAAATAATGTAGCTCAAAATTCTGTATCTTAAAATTCTGTATTTCATGTTTAAATGGATTAATACTTTTTTGTCTTCTTAAGTAATGACCTCTATAAATTTGAAATTATTAGTATTTTTTTATATTTAGCGCACAATCAAAAGGTTTTGTATAGTTGTATTATGCGAAAGACAGGGGAGAGTACGATAACTTTGGCGACAAAGTTTAATGACGGATTTGTGTAGAACAGCTAAAAACAAGCATTTTTTACTATGGGAGGGGGAGTCTATCTCCCCCGTTTAGGCGGTAGGGGCAATTTAAAAAAATATGTACATTAAAAAATAAAAAAATAACGGTAATACTTACAATTAAGTATTATACCTTTTTTTAAAGCCAACATTTTTGTCTATTAGCTTGTTTTCAAATAAAGTCAAAACTATGCATAGTTTTTGAAAAAAATTGTTTTTAACTAAAAATGTATGCAAACAAAATTTAAAAAAAAGGTTTAAAGTGTAGTTTTTCAAAACTTTCAAATTATCTTCTGTTTTTTTTTAGAATTCATTGCTCTTATTTGTTTTTGATCAAAAACTGAAAACTAGATGGCTTTATGTCTTCTAGTTCTTGAGAAAATTGAAAATTACCAAAAAAAATATTACAAAAATTACTTTTTCCTTGCTTAAGTATTAACGTAGTCTTATTTTGATAGTAATAATCGAATATGGATTAAGATACACCTAAGGTAAATTATTTTTTCTTAAATCCAGCTTATTTAAATGCAAAAGAAACTTTGCATGCACCCCATCTTGCACCCACCGAACCTTGCCCCCTCCCCCCTTGCACGCACTCCAACTTGCACCCACCCCAAATCCTATAGTGTTCCCAAGCAGGGGACAGATCCTACTGTTGCATACACCCAAACTCGCACACACCTTACTGTTGCATACACCCAAACTCGCACCTACCATTGTTACTATCAAAATAAGACCACTCAAGCAAAAAAAAAAGAATTAAATTAAAATAGTAGTTGTGGTTAATTTTAATTTTCTCAAAAACTAAAAGACATAAAATCATCTAGTTTTCAGTTTTTGATCAAAAACAAATAAGAGCAATAAATTCTGAAATAAAAACAATGGTAGATAATCTTGAAGTATTGAAAAATTACACTTTAAACCTTTTTTTTAACTTTTTTTACTCAAATTTTTGAGTTTAAAATTAAATTTTTCAAAAACTACGCATAGTTTTGACTTGAATTAAAAACTGGCTAATAAAACAGAATGTTGGCTTTAAAAAAATGTATAAAACTTAATTGTAAGTATCACCGTTATTTTTTAATTATTTTTTTCCATTTTAAATAATATTTTTTTTAAATTGCCCCTACCGCCTGAACGGGGGGAGATAGACCCCCCCTTCCATAGTAAAAAAAATGCTTGTATTAAGCCTCTCTACCAAAAACCGTTATTGTATCTTGGCGCCAAAGTTATCGTACTCGTGCCCAAAGACACAGCATTCGCGCAAAAAAGTAGTTAGAAAGGAGTTGTCCCAAACATCTAGTGATATTTTTGGTGAAATCCATCGCTTGGTCAAATGAAGTGGTTAGTGAAGTGATACACATACCGAGAATATCGAGATGTTCAGTTTCATTGATGCTAGCGCCACTCATAAACAGTGGCAAGAGGGATACAAATGCCTTTGAAATATCAAGTTTAATACTCTTACTTGGTCCCATCATATAATCATTAAAGCGTTCATGAAATGGAGAAGCCATGAAACTATCAGGCAAGTTTGAATTTTCAGAGAACTGCCTTACAAATAAGTTATCTTTCTCATTAGAGCCAACATCATACTTATGATACCTGATCTGATGATGATTATGGGCTTCATTTTTTGATGCGAATGGATCATGTCATGTCTATTAGATTTATAATCAATCATTTTATTTTAAAGTATTGACGTATTCAAAAATTGTTGTATTACTAAACTTTGAACACAAACTTGGAATCGTCGGCTGCCGGCTTAGGTACTATTAGAAAATTTTGAATAGAAGATCCATTTGTATAGGATAAACTTCAAGCCATTTAAAATCTTATCAGTCCTCAATTAACTAGAAAAAAGTACACATATTATACATATGTACTGTATAATACATTTAGAAAAATATGTTATTCACTTCAAAAAGGGGTTGAATTAGAATTGTATTGCTTAGGGTAACATTAAATTTTGTGGGTCACATTTTTTGCACAACTTATTCGGTTTCAAAGGGGACTTTTTGCACAAAATCTTTTACGAACACTGAAATAGGATCGCAGGGAATTATAAAAAGTACATAGGTATAGGTATAAAAACCCAAACACCTAAACAGTTAAAATGTCTAC
The DNA here is from genome assembly GCA_920104205.1 of Eupeodes latifasciatus. Taxonomy (NCBI): domain Eukaryota; kingdom Metazoa; phylum Arthropoda; class Insecta; order Diptera; family Syrphidae; genus Eupeodes; species Eupeodes latifasciatus. The sequence continues at coordinate 114,285,970 of OV049926.1, forward strand.
AGTTGGGAATCACATTCGTGTGTGTATACGAATTTATATCCTCTTCGAGAGAGATAGGAAATATGAAGCAGAAGGCCTATGTTCAAAGGCGTCCAATCCCACAAGCGCATTTGAAAATTATTTAATATTAAATCATTATGTTCCGCCGCAGAACAGTACAAGCTGGCGATTTTTAACAATCTAAATGCAGCTGTTTGTAGAACCAGAACTTTTGATTGGTTTTGTTTGCCAAAATCTAAACATAATGTGTACTTATTCAAAATGCCATTGGTTAGAGAAAAAAAATTTAGTTGTTCATTAAATGTGATAGATTGATATCTATCTATGTAGGTACTTCAAATGCAGTTAAATTTTAAACAAAATCTAGAATACAAATAAAATACCTACCTACTTACATAAGTATGTACATATGCTCAAGACTTTTTGTATTTTGTTGTCGTCTAGTACACTATATTATTTCAAAAATGAACCCATAAACCAATATGGAGTACTAAAGTTTATAACAATAACCACATTTTGGGCAAACTTAGGTTTTTGTTACAGTAGATCTTAACATTATTTCAATTTTTCGAATCGAAAATATGGACTCCTAAGTATTTGAGCTTTTGTTATGGGACCAAGTTCAACTCAGAAAATGTTAACGACTTTATCCCATTGCTGGGCCCAGTGCATTTACTAAGTAAATTTAATCAAAATTTCAAAATCATTGATCAGGTTTTCGAGAAACAGGTGCTTGGTATAATCACCCGTTTAAACGGGGTTAAAAACAATAACGGTAACACCTATAGAGCCAAAAGCACTTTCTTTAGTTTTATTGTCTAATGGAAAATACATTGAATGTCAAATCGAATCTCAATTTGTTAGTACACGCACTGACTTCCAGGTGGTGTGGAAAACGACTTACCAGTTGCAACGCAAACCATTTTAGATATTTTATAAACTTTATTATCGGCTTGAAGTACAGTCAAAAAATGTATGAATGGAACTCAATTTGAAAATGTTGAGCACACTGAATAAATTATCAATGACAGTTCAATGACTAGTAAAAGGGTGCGTTCATTTTTTTTTTATATATGATATAAACCACATTGGCAATACCGGTAGCATGATGGTTAGTGCGTTGGACTGTCACTCTAGAAGTCTTGGGTTCGATCCCTGCCTGTGTCATCTAAAGTTTTTTCACGGGTACTGCCTCTTGCGAGGAATTGACAAATTCTCCAAGAGTAATTCTTGTCATGCTTTCTCAAATTAGCCCTTCGGATTCGGCTTAAAACTGTAGGTCCCCTCCATTCCTGACAACATTACTCGCACACAGGAATGGTTGAGAGCCGTAAGTCACTAGACCCTAGTTCTCAACGGACTGTTGCTCCACCTAATTTAATTAATAAACCACATTGAAAGGAGATATTAAAATATACATAGGGGTGGCTAACAATACATTTTTAAACATGTTTATAATCTAGCACCTCGTAGTATGCTCCGAAATGGACGAGCTGAAAACTTTGTATTGTTGATAGCCATAGTTTATCTGTGTTCTTAAAAAATCAATGGTTTTAGCATTGTTAGTGTATTTAAACTTGATTTCCGAAAAAAAAGTAAAATTTTTGTAACAAAAATCACGTTTATTGGTTTGTATCTTTATTGTAATGAGATATGTACATAAGCAATAACCTGCTTTGAATGTTGCTTTAAGCCGTTACAAGCGCTTCCAAGGCGATTGCGGATCCAAGGCGATTGCGGATATCAGTAGCCCTACATTCAAATCAAAGAACATATTCTAAACATGTTGTACTACCAATTTATGCAAACAAAATTGAATTTTGAAACGTCTACACGGTACTCCCTAATTAAGTAATGCCTCTGTTTTTTAATGCATAAAAAATTTAATTACCGATCAAGGTGGGATCAAACAAATGGTAACTTCCCTATTATATTTCAATCGCGAGATAAACTTTGATCTGCTTCGAGTCTCGAAAAATATTTGTATTAATAGAAGCCCCCTTGTTTTAACTAATAATTGTTCTTAATACAACAAATTTGTTGCTATATGACTTTTACTTAGTCAAACCACCAACGAAAGTGGTTTAGAGAAAGAATACGCAACGATTTGATTTGTTTTGAAAATAAAAAAATATGCAAATATGAGGATTGTAAATTAATGTATCAAAGAGACTTACCAAAGACCTTTTATAATAAAATTGGAAAATGAACAAAGATTACCAATTCTTAAGTAGGTTTTGTTAATGATAAAATATCTATATAAAAAGATACAATAAAAAACAAATTTCCGAATATTTGTGAACAATTTAAGCTACCAAACAAGAGATTCTAGAAAACTTTAAAAACACTTAAAATATTAAACTAACCTTTTGTTAGCCGTGTTTTTTTTTTTTTGGTATTCCATATATAGTACAATGAGAAATTGCCAAAAAAACGATCCGCAGTAGTCCGGTTTTTATATTTGAAAGTTGATACAATTAAATATTTGCCAGAATAATTTATCAAAAAATTCCAAAAAAAAATAGCGAAATTCAGACCAGGGGTGAAATCGTGTAAGTTGATTTTTGATAATTGACTATCAAAATCAAGAAAATACGTCTGTTTAATGTAATAGTCGATTTCAAAGTTTTACTGCTGGAACACAATGCAAAATCGGAGCCGGAGTCGTAACTGGAGTGGGAAAATCTGTCACAAGTTGTCGTACGTTTCACAAAAAGTACGCACACAATGTGTCGTACGGCTTTTTGATGTTATTTGGTATATTTGCAGTTTACAACCACATCAAATTTCTCAGAAAATATTTTTTTGTTCACTTTTATTTCTTATTTAAATATTTTTCCACCAAGTTATTCACTTCAAAAATGGAAACGTCACACGTGTCGTACGTCAAAGTTAAAAGTTGGTCAACTCTTCCGACTCCGGCTGCGGATACCACTTTACTGCAATTGCAGTAGATCTACTGCGTTTTTCGCAAAAACCAAATCTACTGCCACTAAATCCAATCTACTGCACTTTTTCTTCTTTAGTTGTTATAATTTCATTTGCTTCTGTGACAGAAATCGCTGAAATAAAAATCTAATTTAACCTGAACACAGCCATAATTTGTAAATGACATTTATAAGATTCCTTGAACGCTTTCACTCACACGAAAATCTTACAACAGATATTACTTTTGACTAAATTGTTCCCACATCATTCAACGATTCAATCAAAAACACTCTAGTAAAGATACATATAAATCCTCGGTAGCCATATTGGTTTGCCTACAAGCTAAACCAGAAACTGGCCTCATAAAGTATTTCTTAGTGTTCGTGTAATTTCTCCTCTAATTTATGAAATTTCCCCTAAAGACTCAGTAAATGCGTCTATGTATGCGTGAAATCACGTCAATTTTACTCGTTGAATTCTTCCACATTACAAATACAATGTAAACAAATGGGTTTTGAAGGGTGATACGTACGAAGGATTTATATCTTCATATAGAGTGTTTTTGGATTCAATATTATGCTTTTCTTTCATACACGTCTCTTTCTTTTGCATATATGGATAATAGTCTGTTCTATTTTGTTTAGTTCCTCTCTGTACAAAGATATTAACGGGACTTATAAAACGTTGGTTTGAATTTTTCAAATTGTTGATTTTTCTTGTGCATATCGTTTCGTTGAAAGAAAGTAAACTAAAATCGTCCTTTATTCAAGAATAAATATTAAAAAAGTAAAAAAGAAAATGGAAAAATATTGAGAAGTGCATTCAATATAGTGATTTGTTTTGTTTTGATAAGAACACAAGAAAATGAAAATGGGAATGTGAATGAGTTTAACGGAGAACAAGTTGATGCTGTTTCTGTCCCTAGTGCTTGTTCAATGCAAATACAGTGAGTGAGTTTTTATCTATTTTAAATTAGTTATATTGTATTACTATTCAAATTAGAAAAGAAACACCCATTGCAAATCAAGAAAGCGCAAGTGTAAGTCAACCATCCGAACCAAAAAAATATAAACAAAAATACAAGACAACATGGGAGCAACAATATTCGTGGCTTAGATGTGTTGACGGGCAAAGTTTCTGCAAGATTTGCTTCAAGATTCTCGACAACAACAAAACAAATTTGGAAAGGCATAGCTGTTCAAAAATTCATTTGGAGAAGGCCAATAACGCAAGCTTTCCAGATTTGTTTTTTGAGGAGGCTGGCAGGAATAGCATTACTGATAACTCGAAACTCAAATCGGAAATAACTTGCGTGATGTACTGTGTTTGCCATAATTTGCCTTTCACATTAATGGACACACTCCAAATTTTTTGCAAACGGTTTGCTGCGATTCTTCAATCGCAAAAGATTTTAAGTGTGGCCGTACCAAGGCCAGGTCATTGGTTAACATTGTTATAGAGCCTTTTGCTCAAGAGAAAATAAGCAATATTTTAGAAAAAAGAAAATTCTCTATTATTGTAGATGAAACAACAGATGTTGCGACTAAAAAATGCTTGGTTATTGTAACTCGTTGTTTCGATGAACGAAACAAAAAAATTAGATATTTTTGTTTGGTCTTTTAGAGCTTGCATCGTCCGATGCAAATGAAATTTTTTCAAATTTAAAATGTTTTTGTGAAAACAGAAATATTCCAATGAGCAACATAATTGGACTTGCCACTGATGATAATGCATCGGTTATGATTGGCAATATAAATGGTGTCAAGGCTAAGATAGAAAATGTTAATAAGCATTTATTTTATCTTGGATGCACTTGCCATTTGTTGCATTTGTGTGCTTCAGCAGCTAATAAAAAAACTTATTTTATTGAAAATAAAATAAAGGCTATTTACAACCACTTTTCTCATAGCCCCAAGCGAACCGAAGCATTCAAAGAATTTCAAGACTATTTTATGATACAAAATCATAAAATAATACTGAATATTTCGTCCACTAGATGGCTCTCCGTAGAGAGTGTTGTCAATCGAATTCTGGAACAATGGAATGCATTGCAACATTACTTTCAGCTTTTAAGCTTTGAACATTTAAATTCAGTTCATGAAATAACTACTTTTTTGAATGATCCGATAAATAAATTCTATTTATTTTTTCTCTGCTATGTTTTAAATATAGTTAACAGTAGCAATAAAATATTCCAATCAGAATATACACAAATCCATCTTCTTGAACAGAATATTTTTTTATCTTTACACAAATATTTTAATTTTTTTTGTTAAAATCGAAGCTATTAACGAGAAAATTGATTTTAACGATTTTTCCCTCCATCAACCACTTTCAACAATGTACTTTGGAATTGAATTTCAGAATTTTATAAATATAAATAATTTTGATGAATTTCAAATTGAAGAGTTAAAAAGAAATATTGTTAACTTTTATGTTGAGCTGATTTTGAATGATAAAAACCTTGAACTTTTAAAATATCTATATACGAAACTTGTAGTTGAAGGTTCTATGCCATCAATATTATCAATCATTGATTCCTTACATAACTTGCAGTAAAGAAAAAATAAATAGTCAGCTGAGAGCATTATTTGGAAAACAAGATTTTTTATCCAAATAATTGTGATTGTTTAGATTGCTCAAAATTTTGGTTCTATTTATTTGATGAAAAAAATTCTCTGGAGGAAAAAAGATTTTCTGAATTATGTGAATATATGCTATTGTTATGCTCACTCCCGCATAGAAGTGTTGCTGCGGAGAGAAAATTTTCACTAGTTAAGTTACTAATATTAAAACAAAAATAAGAAATAAATTAAATTTAACATCACTTGAAAACTTAATTTTATGCAAAGAAATGATAAATATAACAGACGGTTGCTGAAAACCATCAGGTTCCCCTGGTTTGATGGAGCATTTTAAAAAATTTAATTTTACAAATGGGGAATTTGTTAAAAAAAACGTTTAAATTTATGTTTGTATATTATGTATGAATATTTTTGTTTAAGTTTTTCTTTTTTCTTAATGTAAATATATTACGTATGAATATTTTTGTTAAAGGTTTCCTTTTTCTTGAATAAAAAAATCTACTGCGAAATATGTTGATTTACTGCATTTTTTGACTGTTTCACTGCGCAAACATACTTTGGAAGTGGTAACACTGTCCGACACCATTGTGTTTCAGCAATTAACTAAACAATTTGACATAAAATACAAACCTCAAGAAGGAGTTTGAAGCGAGCTTGAAGCTCGCCTAAATTCAGTTGGGTTAAATGTAAACATGGATTAAATGTAAACGGCCGTTGTTTTCACGTTTTAAAATAAATTACATCAACCTAGACGAAAAAAAAATCAAAATATGAAATGTCGCGACACCGGTCCATTTAAGGTCTTTTAGTTCTTGTTCGGATTTCGTTAAGATTTTAAGTCGTGGAAAGAAGCTGTCTATGAAAAGTGAAATTCAAGTTTGTGAGTGTTTGTGAGCTTAAAAAAAAAAGTTATTTATATTGAAAACGTAAGTATTATTTTCTTGTTATATATGTAAATAAAAGTGCATTGAAGTAGTAAGCGAAAACAGTAAGCTCTTGTCATTCCTTGTAAGTTTTTTTGCATGTTTACATTTTCCCGAGTAATTGAAGGTTATGGGGTAAATGTGAACATGTTTTTGGGGTTAATGTAAACGTCGCTTATTCTGTATCTTTCTCTATTTCTAGCGTTTAAAATGCCCCGATCATATACAAAGAAGAAACCACTACTAAATTATAGTGTAAACGATCTTCAAAACGCTGTACGAGATGTAAAGAATAACAAAATTACAAAATATATACCGCGCAGCCGAGGAAAAATAAAAAATCCCGAAATCGTTATGCAATTAGGTTATTGCGACCACCCTCCCTTCCAAAATGAAATAGTTAAATATGTAATTACTCGTGCGAACATGGGATTACCCTGTAACAAACATGAACTTTTTGGAGAACATGTAAAACAGCGAAATAAAAACTCCATTCAAGGACGATACCCCATGGGTGTTAAGGGCAAAGCTCTTAGCCGGATTTCAGGTGGATCTGAACGTGAATCCACTACAGTGCTTACATACGTTTCGGCTGATGGCTCCACATTACCACCATTAATAATTTTTAAAGCTGCTGCTGTTCAGGTGATATGGACTTCTGAAGCTGGTTTTCCGGGAACAGAACAATCTACAGCCTCCAAAAATGGATGGATGCAGGAACCACGGTTTTTGAATTGGTTCTGCATCCATCTTTATTCCTTTTGTTAAAAATATTCGTGATGGAGTAGAATTTCCAGATCAAGCATCATTTTTGGTATATGATGGTCATTGCAGTCACATAAGCGTTTGAATAGTTTATAAAGCCTCGCAAAATAATGTTGTGTTATTGCGCCTACCTAGTCATCTAACAAGACAAGTTGAAACTATTGGACATGGCGTATTTGGACTAGTAAAAACACTTTGGGAAAATAGCTTTTGGGAAATCGCAAATGAGCAAAGGTTAAATACATAGATGTTTTCGAAACTTATTGGGGAAACCTGGAAAGATTCTATGATCGCTGCCAACTTAATATACGGACTTGTCAACACCGGAATTTACCCTGCTGATCGAAGTAACTTTCCATGAAAATGAGTTTCCACTTTCCACCAGAAGCTCTGGAAAGGTACCGGTCAAATTCGAATGATGCCTGCTTGGAGCTATCATCTGATAGAGTTTTTTCACAAAAATTGGCTGAAGTAATTGAAGGTAAGGCATTAGGGATTACCTAATCGTATAGGTATGTAATGAAACTAAAGCGCATGCACATTTTGTATTTCGTAATTAGGTGCGATTATAAATCTAAACCAAACAACCATAGGAGATGAAAGAATGCACAATATAAACAATACATGACTAATTCAATTAAAACAGTAAGTGAACAACAACATTATGGAACTTGCAGTGATTTTATCTGGAACTTCCATCAGCACCTTGTTTTTGCCTCCGAATTTTCAATTACAAGCAAATAAACGACCTGTCAAAGAGAAAAAACCCTTTCCACGACTAAAGCAAATAAACTTAGTGAAAAGAAGCTTGTAGAAAACAACGAAATTGAAAGTAGCGCTGTTGAAAAGTATGAACACCTAGTTGTTCGTATGAATTTTTAAAAGTAGGGGGGAAATGTAAACAAGGAAGGTGTAAATGTAAATATTGTCCAAAATCGTGTTTGTGTTTGTATGCATTTATTTACACATAATAACCCAAATATTAGATTTCTAATTATATAATATCCGTTTTCAAAAGTTATAAAAAAATTAAAATTTAATACACTTATATTTTCTGAAAAAAATATTTCTCTAAAAATTCAAAAACTTTCCACATTTACCCCAACCGACCCTAATCGACTCTGTAGTATTTATATTCGACTCAAACTAGCTCATATTCACCTCGATTTGGTATGGTGAACATAAAATATATTCGAGAATCGAAAAGAAATATGTTTTCCATTCCGCTTTGTGTGAACATAATGAAATTTAAATGATGAATTCTAATCTCCTAATATTCTTGCATTCTTTCTGCAACTAAAGCTTTAATAAACGCCAATGAAGGCACGAGTATGATAATTGACAATGGATTTTTGTAGAGGGAAGAAATAGAAGCATTTTAAAAAACAATGAAAACTACATGATTTTATGTTGTCTAGTTTATGAGAAAATTCAAAATTTCGCTTGAATTTGCTGGGCATTTATGTAAGCTTGTTTATATAAATACAACGCTAGCACCCAGAATAACGGCGTTTAAGCATTGTGTTCACATACAAGATCAGGTAAAAAATTGTTTTCATAGATCGTTTCAAAAAAAAACACCTAAATATGTACCATATTTGTCTTCTTTATGGTTATTGCATAGTTCAATTAATTCCAAATTCAATTGCATGTTTTAGATACATAATTTTGTATATTTCAAATATAGGGGAGAGTACGATAACTTTGGCGACAAAGTTTAATGACGGATTTGTATAGAACAGTTAAAAACAAGCATTTTTTACTATGGAAGGGGGTCTATCTCCCCCCGTTTAGGCGGTAGGGGCAATTTAAAAAAATATGTACATTAAATGGAAAAAAAATAATTAAAAACTAACGGTAATACTTACAATTAAGTTTTATACCTTTTTTTAAAGCCAACATTTTTGTCTATTAGCTTGTTTTTAAATCAAGTCAAAACTATGCATAGTTTTTGAAAAAAAAAATTGTTTTAAACTAAAAATATAGGTATGCAAAAAAAATTTAAAAAAAAGGTTTAAAGTGTAGTTTTTCAAAACTTTCAAATTATCTACTGGTTTTTTTTAGAATTCATTGCTCTTATTTTATTTTTGATCAAAAACTGAAAACTAGATGACTTTATGTCTTCAAGTTCTTGAGAAAATTGAAAACTACCAACAAAAATATTACAAAAATTACTTTTTCCTTACTTAAGTATTAACGTAGTCTTATTTTGATAGTAATAATCGAATATGGATTAAGATACACCTAGGGTAAATTCATTTTTCTTAAATCCAGCTTATTTAAATGCAAAAGAAACTGCATGCACCCCATCTTGCACCCACCCCAAATCCTATAGTGTTCCCTAGCAAGGGGGTTGCAGAGGGGCAGCATGCCCCCCTTACAGATCCCACTGTTGCATACACCCAAACTCGCACACACCTTAGTGTTGCATACACCCAAACTCGCACCTACCATTGTTACTATATCAAAATAAGACCACACTCAAGCAAAAAAAAAAGAATTAAATTAAAATAGTAGTTGTGGTTATTTTCAATTTTCGCAAAAACTAAAAGATAAAATAAAATCATCTAGTTTTCAGAGATAGACCCCCCCCCCATAGTAAAAAAAATGCTTGTATTAAGGCCCTCTACCAAAAACCGTTATTATATCTTGACGCCAAAGTTATCGTACTCGTGCCCAAATATATACGTATTATGTATACAAAGTACATACATAGTTTCCTGTTTCCCATTGTGTTCTCCTTTGTGTGTTGCATACTTTTGTGATGATGTGTTCTATGTATTTTTATTGGACAAGTTCAGTTTCCGGTGAGGTGACTAACAAACAAATAATACCAAAAGAGGGCGTTGGTAATGCAAAAAAAATCCGTTAGCCATATCGGTTTCAAGAATAATCATTGCAATCGGGCCGTAGAAAATAGCTTACAAAAATTGAATTTTAATCCACAAACATAGCCCCATAGCCATTCTTCAATAGAATTCAAGTTTTAAGTTTCAAACGCTAGCAACAAAAACTATGTTTTGTTGATAATTTCAATGTATTTTTATGACAAACAACAATGGATTTCGTTTGAAGCCTTAAATCACGTAAAATGAACTTTTTAATTTTTGACGATGTGTTTTTGTATTGAGACATATCGTATATAAATCGTTTTAACCAAAAATACTCCATTTACCAAGATCGGAAACTTTCGTACGTTTCACTCTCCAAAACCCGTTTGTTTACATTGTTGTAGGTATTTGTAATTTTGACAATTAGTCCATGAATAGATGTGAGCACAAACAAAAAAAAAACCATGCCATGCCGTGGGCTAGCGGCACTTTGCACAGAAAAAACAAAATGGGGTGGTTAATGAGCTTTTTTCAGGTTTTTCTTTTTACTTTTTTTCGATGAAAAAGTCAGTTTTAAGCTTTGATTTTGCAGTAATTTTGTTGATAGCGAACCAATGTACATTTTTGTCTTAAAAAAACGCATGTTCAACATCAGTTTATTATAATTAATTCACTAATTTAGAGTAATCACTACGAAATTCTTTAAATTTCATAATTAACCTTGAATAATTATTGTATCAAAGATGCGTTCGAAGAACCATCAAGTTAAGGGTGCGAGCGCAATTTTTTTATTGAATTCTAATAAATTTTCGTTAATGAACGGCCCAAATATTTTGTTTGCAAGTAATTAAAATCTGTATAAATTTAAACAAACCAAGTATATTTATAGTTTGTTTTTAATGATTTAAGCTTGCAACTATTTTTCAATTCCATTTTGATTAATAAATATTAAATTTACAAAAAGAGTTATAATCTAAAAATACCTTATCCATAACATTCTTGATTGATGGAAACATAGATGTATTTGCTATCAAAAAAAACTATGCATCAAAGGAACACCAATGTTTTAAAAAAATCATCAGAACGATTATAGCGAACCTGTTGAATAAATGCAGAGCAAATAAAATGAAAATTTTGACATATATCACAAAATGAAAACGTCTTAAAATCGTTCTGAATTCATGCACAACTCATTCAATAGATCAAGTAATCGATATTAATGTTTATTGTTGACGTACAGAAGTTTTTTGTAGTGATTTCCCACAGTTTAACGAAAAATATAATTTTCATTCATTTCTTAAAAATGTTTAGTTACCAAAGTTCAAGTTTACTTATTATTGTTTGAAGGGTATGTTTAGTAAAAATGCTGCTAAAAATGAAACAAATTAATGAGTTTTACGTACATGTTTTTCTTAATATAGTAAATACTTCCATAGATTACATTTTATAAATGCAGAACATAGAAGAAAATATACATAGACAATAGTTTTCAGATATAATGCAGAGGTGCGTAGAAAAATATTTTTGAGAAAGCCAATAATATTTTAGGTATGTTCATTAAAGAAATTTCTGCTTCAGCTAACCTTCATCAACTTTTTAGAAAAAAAATTAGCATTAATAGCAGCCAATTATTTCATAGCATATTTAATTGTTCACATTGTAAAATGTCTAGAAATTTTCATATGCTACAAAATTCGTAATATTATGCGTAAGCATAGAAGATAACATTATTTAGTCAAGAAGTATGGATTTTGGCGCGTATACCGTTTTTTTTCTATTGGGTGTTTGGTTTCCCCATACTGGAATAAAAAAAGTTACTTAAATCTATTTATTGCACTCATTTAGTTGGTATTGTTTGTAACCATATTGCCTATTTCTATTCTTTAAAGATGCTTTACACAAAGCAACTTATTTTTAAAACATGGTTCCCTCAAATTTTTATTCCAAAATCTAACTACAAACAAAATTCTAACTCTAACATAGTCCCTCAAAAAGAAATTTTCACGAATATTTCTGCAACAAACAAAACTGAAATTTGGTCTTGCAATTATCGAACTGCTTAAATGATGAAAATACTAATATAATTGAGGAATCTGAACTAGCTAAAGTTGGCAATGGAACTTCACAAGTATGCTTCTCGAAGCATTGTCTGTACAAAAAAAAATACGGAGACACCCGCCTATTGTTTCCACCTGAACTTCTAACGTCGCCAAAAAAATGCTCTAAGCAAACTACAGCTGAAAAAATTGTGTGTTTTCTTGTTTTACAAAGTACAATTTGTCCATTTCCAATTTTACTTAACCAGTTGCAGCGCATGTTGCGTTCGCAAATAATTTAAGTAAACAACATACAGCACTAATAAATCATTAATTATGTATTTGGTCAATTTTATTTTATTTAATATACATTAACAACATTTATTTGGATTGAAATTAAAAAGCTATACAAATCTTCCAATTTAAGACCATGTCAGCACTTCAGATTCTGTTGGTTAGGATTGTTTAGTTTTTGAACGAGGCCATGAAACATTCAAAATAAAGCATTTAGATGGGGCTGATTACTATAATGAAGCATTTTGATGTGCCGAAACATTAAATGTGAGAATGGGTTTGGTTTTTTTGCATCATTTCACGCACACTTTCTCACATTTAGTGTGTAGTTAGCTTGTAGGCAAACCGAAATGTCAGTCTGAGATTCCGATCTTGGTAATGGAGTATTTTTGGCTTTAACGTGATATAACCTCACCTCCGCTTTACTCAACCCAATGTTTGACATTTCTGTACAAATTATCGATAACACAACTATAGTGAAAATTTGGCATTACTGCTCTTATCGGGGCTCTCTCGATTATCTTTCAGCCATTTGAATATTTTTCCGATTGCAAGGTCTTTTCAAGAAACGATTTTTTTGATTGTGTGACATTATTTTTATATGAGAAATATTTTAAATTCAAATAAAACCATTTTGAATTATTTTCAAAGACAATTAATTTTTTTGTTGAAATAAAAATCGAAATATTCCAGTTAATTGTTCCAAAAGAAACACAAATGCATACGTTATGTGTCTAATTAATTCTGATTGCTCTGAATAGAGCAATTTCTTCGCTTAAGACTTATTATAAAGTTTTCACATACAAAAATATCTATCTGCATTCAAAAGTGTTGGAAATTTAAATTTGAATTATTTGAAAGCAACATAAACATAATACATAATCACTTTTAAAAGTTTGCCTGGTATCACTTTTTTCGATTCGCCGCAGAAAAAATAAAATGTATTGGAAGCATTTTATATCGGCGCGTTTTGCAAAAAAACAAAAGAACGACAGTTCAGCAGAAAATTCAACTAGACAGACAGCAAACGTCCGTGCGGTGTAGAGCGCCAGAAAAGTTTCCCAAGTACACGAAGTTTTTTTTAGAACTCGTGTTGTGTGATTTTGATTTAGTTGAGAAATAATAATTTAATTGTCTTCTCTCGATCGGCAATAATACAAATAATTAACAATGGCTTTGGTCAGGATTACATCCAGCAAATTGCCGGAAGCACAGGTTTGTTATAAAATTAAATGAAAAAAAATTATATGTAATGTAGATTAATTCTTAAAAAAAAAATTACAATAATCAATGGAGTAAAGCTCATTTTACTTGAATTAATATTAATCGTTGCCCGCCTTTATGAACTTCTGTAAATACATTCGTCATCGGGGTTGAAGCAGCACCAGGCAGAAGGCAAAAGACACCAGGCACCAACGACAACGACAGCGACATGTGGCTCGCAGTGATCGAAGTTCATAGTGATTCTGTGTGTAAACGTGGAATTTTGTCCATGCGTTACAAAACTTATGAAATTCAAAAGGCCTCATTTTAGTATAAATTAGATCAAAAAACAAAGGCGCGTAGAAGTATGATTCTGTACAAACTACTATTTTATTTGAAAGAAAGTAGGAACAATGAAAACGGTCTTCCTATTCTTATGTAATAAGCTCTTCATTGACAATCACGGGTGTTTCTTCTTTAAGAGAAAAAAAGTTATATAAAATGTTCTCAAACACTTGACAATAAATTTGTGCCGAAACCTTGGGGATATCTCAAATACCTGTATTAAGTTTCCGGTTAAGAAACTGACTATTGTTTGATTAATAAATTATTCCAGGCCCAAGAGCACTTATTATTGTGTAACTAATTTTTACTATCTGTTTTTAAGAAGGCAGACAGGCAGGTGAGTGTTTTGTTTGTTTTCCTTAAAAAGTTTTCTGCTGGGAAAATGCGAGAAAATAAATCTATTGATTTTTCTGTATGAAGCTGTTATGTAACCAAAGAAAAAAGCAATTGCATAGGGTAAAAATTGCTTTTAATTTTTTAGAGTTATCCACAAACATCTCGCACATAACCCTTGACTAAACTCGGTAATTTTCCATTCAAACAAATAGAAGAACCTGGTTTGGTAGGTTAGTATAGTATAGTGACCTTGGTTTTAGAGTTTACTCCAACTTTAGTTCGTTCTCTTCTTTTTTCTTGTTCTTAGGTCTGTTGTTTGGATTTGGATAGCGTCCAAAAATGTTAAATGGCATTTTTATTTTGGGAATACAATTTAGAAAAAAGAAAAATTATGTTTCGCTTTTAGACAGCAGCGAAAGGGGGAAGGAATGTTTTTTGTTTGTTTGTTTGTTAGCTTGTGATAAGCTGCATTGACTTTTCGGAGGAGGCTCGATATACAAACAAATGCACACCCTCCATGTAATTTGTGTTCTTACGTAAACGAAAAATATACCTATTGATTTTTTTTTCTTTCGAGGGTTTTTCGCAACCGTTAATCGCCGCCGTTTATATTTCTTTATGGATAATACATATATTTATAGGTATATACTTATTATAATATTATTTAATTGAATGATAAATATTAGGTTGTTTAGTGTAGATAGGTAATCTTTTTGATTAACATTAGTTTATTTTGCACTATCACCAATGATAATTTAGAGTGATCCGATTTAGTTGTTAAATGATAATTCACTTAGAGTCGATTGATGGAGTATTAATGTTAGCATGAGCATTCACATAAGTTATCAAGTTAAGATTATTAAATAAAGAGGTAGATGCACTCTACCAATTTACATGCAATGAAAACCCCAATGATGTTTGTGCTGTACAACTTTTAATTCACTTCGAGGTGATCACTACAAGAGTGAATGCCTCCATACCCCTTTTTGATAAATAGTCTGATATGAGCCCAAAGATGAAGCTTGCATTATTGTTTTTCAGTATCTTTAGGTATACGATTCAACATATCCCAGATTATTGAGATTAGATTCGAAGTAAAAAATAAATTTGTTTTGTCTACTTAGAATGTGCAATAACTCATGAAATTTTGACAAAGTCACGGTATTAAGTCAAAACAAATTCCTCCATATATGTATGTGTCTGCATATTAATTGTTATTTATCTCTCTGGAAATACGTGGGCAAGTTGTCTTTTATTGAGTATTTAATATTTGTATCACAACCTTTTTATAACTAGTTCTATCCAGTAAAAGTCTTGGTACAAATTACGGTATCAATGAACCCTTAATATTGTGCTTGCGACATAAAAATTCTAGAAAAAAATACTTATACACATTTAATGCATATAAACGTAGGTATACAAAATTGTACATTATTGAGAGTCGGATTATGTCCTTTAGTTGTATGAGGCAATTGTTTCTTAACAAAAAATATCTTAACGCACCTCAATAAAAATAAAAATACTAAAATTAAACAAAAAATAAACAAATTAAATTTTTATGCAAAATGTTGCACGAACTTAATGCAATTTATTGCATTTGCAAATTACAAGCCTCTAGAAACCTTCACCTTAACCATCCAAACACGACGCTTTGTTTCATTATAAAATTGAATCATCATTCATCATTGATTAAATTTGTATTTAATTGCGTTTGTAAATCATTCATGTATTAGTTATCATTTTTCCAATCAGCGGTTAAGGTTATCGATAGTCTAGAAACCGAGAAGCGGCTATTTTGTCTAACATATAATAAGTGTACATATGTATATCAATCAAATGAAACTAGAGCATTCGACGATAAAAGGGATGGCGCAGATGTTTAATTCACTAACGAAGCGACGACGACGCACGGTGACAGATCAAACAATAATAATTCAGTGTTTCTCAAGAAATAAAAACCTATGCACGTAAACTAAAATAAATTGCTTTTGCGTGTGAAACATTTACTTTAAAGTTACAACATGCACATCCAGCTTTTCGTTTTGTTCATGTATGTATGTATGTAGGTAAAATCGTTACATTTTCTAATGTTAATAGTTATTTATTTATTTAGCTTTAACTTAATTATAAAGAAAATTTGTTTTCTCAGTTCTTGATCAAAAATCAACATTGTTATGAAGTCGCTCTTTGCAGTTAATAAAGGCACATTTAGAATAACGAATACTAAAAAAGATGTTGTACTTTACTTGTTAGATTATTGTTTTTAATTGTGAATGCAATGTTTTATACAATGTTTGTTGTTTCCATTAAAATATGTATGACTTCCTTATTGGGTGGATCTTAAATCTTAAAAATTAATTGCAATTTCATTGATAATCTTCGTATTGATAATTTCTATATATTTATGTTTATATAACAAACAATTATTAAATCAAACACGTATGGGTTCATTGGTACTTATCGATTTTTGTATCCAATATTCTGATTAAAATGAAAAAAAATTCTTACAATATTTTTAAGTCATGTGATAAAGAATGACATTTAATGTTAATTGAATATCGAAAGTAAATAAGTATGTATATAACAGGTAATTCCCCATGGTCATACTAAAATATTTTAATGAAAATTACACAACGTTTTTTTTTTTTAATTTGTTTAAATACTTATGTACATACCACATGTACATATACTTAAAGAAACCGTCAGTTTGACTTGAAAGGTCATAAAATTATATCTGAAAGTTAAGGTAGTGTGTTTACTATATTTACAAGTAAACTAAAAAAACTTTGAATTTTATTTAAGTATGTACTTAACAATACGAACTTTGAATTTTATTTAAGTATGTACTTAACAATACGAACTCTTCTGATAGAATTCATTTGCATACAAATTACAAGTAAATAGATTTCTATTTATGAATATTGTGTTGAATATTTCTTGACAAACTTTTAATATCATGTAAAAAAAAATGATTGAATTATATTAATTTATTTATTGTAAAATGTTACTTTTTCATTTGAAAGGACTCAATAAACAAGCATCTTCCAAACATATTTCTGCTCTGTCTAAATAGATTTATTAATGTGTATGCAATGTAATTAAAAACAAAAATTATTATTTAAGTGGGTAACCTTGTTACCAATTACATCTGGCCTTAAAATAAGTCAGGAAAATACAAAATAAATCTTTTAATTTGGTCAAAAACCATTTTGTTATTTTCACCACGATATTCCAGAAAATTATTTAATAAAACAACAGTTTCATTAATTCACTCCTATCATAAGTCCCGTCGCAGAAAACTCCCAAATGTTTCCTTACGCTACGAATCCGATAATTTACTGTCAAGATTTGAAAAGAAAAACAAATTTCACTTTTTGCTGTTCACCATTTGATTCGTTTTAATAATTGTTTTTTCATTAAAAATGAATTCAATAGCCATTGCAATTTTTAAAACAAATGAGTAAAATTATCAAAGAAGACGAACATTACAATTATAGCGCAGGATTTAAAGAGATACTTTTAATCGAACCTTCCAATCTAACCACACCTAAAATTTGAATGAAATTACCAATTGTAAAATATTACGAAATTATTCAATTTACTTTTCTCCAGCTAGTGGCGTCCTTAGAAAGTGGACCTGTTGTAAAGCGCTTCCGAAAGGCATTCACTTTGGAAATATTATTATTCTTGGGCGATTTCAGGTTTTTCTTGAAGCATTTAAAAAAAATAACTGTTCGTGGAAAAACAGTTAAACTTCCTATTAATTCAGGAGTAGTGATAACAAACTTTATTATCGACTTAAAGTTTCAACAAAACATATATGTTCAATCATATGGCCACCGCGGGGACTTCTGCAGCGGTTAATTCGTTGGATTCGTTTCGATGAAACAGCCACTATGTCTCTTCCAAAGTCGTCGGCTTGTTGGCATAAACCAAAGAGTTCAAAGTAGCCCCAAAAACCACCTTCTTGAGATAAGACGTTCATCAAGTGTATTCCATATCTTGCAGTCCGGATTAATGATTAATCAGTAATCATCGCGCTATAACTCTCACAATTTACAGTAACGTGGTGATCGTTATCGTCATTGAAAAAATAAATAAAGCCGCCATCGTGCAAACCGCACCTCAAACGCTCTAAAGGTGCGGTCACCGACTCATTTTTATAATTTGCAGACGTTCCTTATTCTCGTACTTTATTATGATAAAAATGTTAAGTTTCTATCAAAAACACTATTGTCTACAAAACACTCTTCAGACAAGTTACGAGTCAATCACGATTGTATTTTATATTATAAAAAAAAACATTCCTTATTTATTTTCCAATTTTACAAGGAACCCTTTTACAAAAAAAACATTAAATGTAATTGAGCAAAAAATAAATAAATACAATATTAAAGTTCAGCTTTCAGTTGAATGAAAAACGATGATCAATTGTCATTGAGCAGCTTCAGACGACTTAAGGGCCTTGAAAGTAGGCAAGTTTCTGGTATCTGATTGCCCAGCTTCTAAAAAATTGCCTTTGAATTAAGGCAACTTTATTGGAAAGCTAGCCAAGCAAAATCTCCCTAACTATGAAAGTAAGTCTACTTATGTCAAAATGACAGTTGATCATGTTTTTTTCATTCAACTGAAAGCTGGACTTTATTACTCTATGATTGTTTTATTTATTTTCTGCACAATTCCATCTAATGTTTTGAGTGATAGGGTTCCTTGTCAAATTAGAAAAGAAATAAGTAATATTCCTTTAAAATACAAAATTTAAATCGTGATAGGCTTGAAGTCCCTGATGTTTTCTGAAAATGACCATTTTGACATACATAAGTAGACTTCACTTGATAGTTGGGAAATTTTTCTTCACTAACTTTCCCCACAACTTTCCAACAAAGTCGCCTTAATTGGAAGGCAATTTTTTGACAGCTAGCCAATCAGATGTTAAAAACTTGCCTTACTTTCAAATCCCTTATGTCGTCTGAACCTGCCCAATGACAGTTGTTCGATGATTAGTGAAAGAATGGGCAGGTTCAGACAATATAAGGGGCTTCATTTGCAGTCAACTTCATTCCTTGAACGTAAATTTTGACCAAGGCAACTAGTTAGTTTTTCAAGTGTCATGAATTTAAAATTCAGAACTTTACTTCACAAACCTCTACTTCAAGTTCATAGAACAAAAATTACCAAAATCATTATTTTCTACAAAACACTCCTCAGGCAAGCTACAAGTCCATCATGATTTGTATTTTGTATTTTAAAGAAATATTACTTATTTCTTTTCCAAATTTACAAGGAACCTTTTTACAGAAACCATTAAATGAAGTTGTGCAGAAAATAAATAAATCATTAAGTAATAAAGTTCAGCTTTTAGTTGAATTAAAAAATATGATCAATTGTCATTTTGACATAAGTTGACTTGACTTGATAATAAGGGAGATTTTTCTTGCCTAACTTTCCAGTCAACTTTCCAATAAAGTTGCCTTAATTGGAAGGCAATTTTTTGGCAGCTGGCCAATCAGATGCAAGGAACTTGCCTTACTTTCAAGTCCCTTATGTCGGCTGCCTGCCCTGCCCAATGCTTTCACAAATTAAATTCAAAGTTGTCTCAAATTTGGATGGGGTTTTAATTCACTAAGCTCCAATCAAAAAGCTAGTTGTCAGTGATTCTTGCTAAAATTTTACTAAATCACGAAAAATGTTAGAAAAAAGCGATTTAACAACGCTTCAATTTTTTCCGAATATCACATGTTCTCTGAAACTAGTCCAAAGTTGAATAATGCCCTGCGATAAAGTTTCTATCAGTTTTATCTTGAAATACATTACATTCCAAAAAAAAAAAACTGCTACTACCTCCCAGTATGTACATACTTTTTATTTTATGAAGATTTTAATTTAAAATGTACCTTGGGCGTATTAAACCTCAAAAATTCTCCACGGAAATACAAATACTTTTGCTTAAAAAATATATAATATGCATTAAGATATCCAATGATAACCGATCTTTTATAAATATTAGGTTCTATCTCAGACGTTGATGATTGACGTCATCATAACTACTAACTTTGCTATAAATCAAGTATAACATATTTGGCAACTTACGGTATCCAAGACTTAATAAAATTTCAGTCAAAACAAAAACAACAATGTTTTTATTTCAAAGGAACTTTGACACCTTAGTGTTGTAGCTGTGCTGATAATGAATTAGAATGAAGGCCACTTACGTTTTTGCTCAAGTAAATTCAATCACTATTGTCAATGTAAACAAAACATCTAATTATTATTCATTTTGTTTGTTTATTTTTATTGATTCATGTGGCGCACGATTACAGATGCCTAAAACTGAGTTTAATTGCTTCTTGTCATGTGAAATGCACGTATAGCTCGGGCACCCTTTTTTGATTCTCATTTGCATCAATTTGTATTTAAAAAACCTATCAAATAGTTATTATTATCAACTTTCTATCTAAAATGTGCTAATCTTTTTACTTAAAAAAATTAGGCAGATATACCTAAAAAAATACAACATATTCAGTTGATCTTTCTCAACTCTTAATACATATCTTCAGAACACCAGGTTAATTGTTCTTAGCAGACTTAATTCTATTATTTGATTGTGCTTTCAAACAGACAACATTACACGTAATAAGCCCCAGTGGTGTTTACTTAGCTTCATCGTGTCTCGTTTCGTCTCTTTTACCTAATAAATTTGGTCATGTGAGAACTTTGAAGAATTCTTCGAGTTGGCAACATCGAATTAACTAAAGAAAACGATAAGATATACATATTTTTTAGTAGTTTGTGTGTGTTGTCATTGAATTGTGATAAAATTAAAATTGGGCGTATGTTCAAACATACGTACATACATATACATACATATATGAATTCATCACATTCTGTTTCTTTTGCGTTCATTTCTGCTTTTCTAAATTGCATTTTTATTTATTATAGAACAGATTTCTCTAAAAAATATAAATGAATTATTTTATTTTATATTTTCTTCATATGAAAATGTACGATATGCTGTATTTAAGGTTGAAAACATATTCCGGTCAATTAGTTCTATTTTTAAAGTATTATGTATTTTTTTTATTTCGTTTGAGGTAGCTAGTCTCTGGCGCATTAAGATTCATAAAACGAGTATTATAAAACATTATGTACTCTAACTCTTTACAGTTTCAATAAAACTAAAAAAAATATGTGTTCGATTGAAACTTGTGTTAACTGTTAAAGGTGGCCTAGAAGTTGAAAAGCCATTGAATATTTTATTAAGGTACACGATTTTACATTTATTTAAAATTTACATTAAAGCTCTGAATCAACATTTTAAATAGCACGTACCGTGTAGTTATTTTATTCTTCTGACATTCTGCATTATTATTCGGCAGTTCAGGAAGAGTCCAATAATATCAAGTAATAGTTTGCATTGAGGTGATTTGTAAAAGCTCGTACCTAGTTTCAATGAGAATATAGAAGAAGGAATCATAAAAGTATATACTCACAGTTTTGGTTCCAGCGACACGTAGTATTTCTAGTGATGACATAACAAAACTATATCTCAAAGTTCAGCAACCATGTGTCGGTGTGATGAAAACTTGCACGTAGTTACTCTTAAATTAAGATGAATCCCTTTTTAATGAACCCAGATCACTGAGGAAGCACAATTTTTTATTATAATTGAATCCCAGCTTATCAGTCTTAATAAAATGATCAGGAATAATTGTGAAATTTCTATAATGAAATCATCTTATCTTTTTCGCAATGATCTCCAGACCGTAATTTGAATAGTTTCACGTTGGTTTGTAGTCATACAAAAATTTTCAAATTAACAATCTTTATTTTAAACAAAATAAAATATTTGAAGTTCTTGTAGGGGGGGGGGGGGGGGCACTTCTAGTTTTATTAATAGCAAATTGTATGTGCTATCAAAATTATGATGGAGTCATATAGAATGGTCAAACCATATGCTTTTCTCTTAGGTTTGCGTAGTTTTAATTTTTCGCTTGAGTTCATGGTGTGGTCATTATTTATACATTTCTGAAGCACTTGAGTGCAAAAGCCAATTAAGCTCGTGTCGCTGATGTTCGAGATTTTTATATTACTTTTCAAATAAAAAACCAGACGCAAATTGAAGATTTGTTATGAACTATGTAGATATATGTATGTATATATATATGCATATGCAATCTTAATAGAACTGCATGCTTTGCTATGATGGAATAGACTAAGTGAAGTGTTTGTTTGTGAGTGTCATCAGCTTTGCTGTAGCAACGGGGTGTCGTGTAATAATATCATAGAATTATTTTCACGGTAAACGACATGTTGCCACTAGACAGGAAACGCTGAGGTGGAAATTTTGTGTGAGGTAAATGTATCAGAAGGGAAAAAGTGACAATGTTTTAAAGTGTTGAGATGAAAAGCTACTTGAATCTCGACTTTTTTCGACTCGAGCGTTTTAGCAACCTTTAAATAAAAGGGCGCAGTGTAAACAAAAAATCCATATTCATATCCTTTCAATCTTATTTCAACTAATTTGTTTTTACTTTAATGTTGTTTTTCTATAAGATAGGTGAGAAAACTTTACTCTGTCTTGCCTCTTCTATTGGGTACTGACGTTGCAAAAAAAAAAACAGTGTTTATTCAAAATCGTTTAGCTTAAATAAACAGCCTTCATAATAATCTATAATCTTTTACCTCATACTTTGGATGTTAATCATGTGATGTCTAATAGAATGGTGGGAAAGTTTGAATCTAAGGCGCAACAATTATCTACGCAGTGTCACACTTCCAGTGATAACATGATACTCTTATCATTTTACTTGATTATTTTATGAATAAGTGTGTTTCTTATCAAAAGCTTTTCAATTCCAGTGTATTTATTAATTTTATTTCTTTCTTTTTAAATTAATTTCGATTATGTATTTTTTCTTGCAGAAACTTAATTCAGTTCTAGCATCATACGTCCGTTTTATCTCAGCGGATTCCAACCTGCGTCAAGTTCTTGAAGCTAAAATTCCAAAGGAACAAGAGCGAGTCAAGAACTTCAGGAAACAACATGGAAATACCAAAGTTGGTGAAACCACCATCGATATGGTAAGCATGAGTAAATAGTTTGTATTTTTATCAGCAATCTGATATTTAAATAAAATGCATTATCTTTCAATCGAATCAGTTTTTATACAAAATTTGTAGATCCAAACTTCTATTCAGGGTCAAAAAATTAACTAAAAATTGTCTTTTGTCTAGATGTATGGTGGTATGCGAGGTATTAAGGGATTGGTTTGCGAAACCTCAGTTTTGGACGCTGATGAAGGTATCCGTTTTCGTGGCTTGTCAATTCCCGAATGCCAGAAAGTCTTGCCCAAGGCTCCCAATGGCGCAGAACCACTTCCAGAAGGTCTTTTCTGGTTGTTGTTGACTGGTGAAGTTCCAACTCAACAGCAAGTGCAAGGCCTTTCTGCTGAATGGGCTGAACGTGCTGCTCTGCCCCAACATGTTGTAACCATGCTTAACAACATGCCATCAACATTGCATCCAATGTCCCAATTGGCTTGCGCCGTTACTGCCTTGAATCATGATAGCAAATTCGCTAAGGCCTATTCAGATGTATTATTATTTAAAAAGAAAACTTCTACTGAAAAGAAATTTTGTATACATAATTGATAATTTGTAGGGAGTTCATAAATCCAAGTACTGGGAATACGTTTATGAGGACAGCATGGATTTAATTGCCAAATTGCCAGTCGTTGCTGCTACTATCTACTGTAACACATACAGAGGAGGAAAGGGTTCCAAGTCAATTGACCCTAACTTGGATTGGTCTGCTAACTTCGTCAAGATGTTGGGTTACGATAATCCCGAATTCACTGAGCTTATGCGTCTCTACCTGACCATTCACAGGTAATAACGAATATAATACTTAGAATTTAATCGCAAACGCTAACTGGAATTTTCTTAAATTGAACAGTGACCATGAAGGTGGCAACGTGTCTGCCCACACAGTGCATTTGGTAGGTTCAGCATTGAGCGATCCTTACCTGTCGTTTGCTGCTGGTATGAATGGTTTGGCTGGTCCACTCCACGGTTTGGCTAACCAGGAAGTACTTGTTTGGTTGATGAAACTCTCGCAACAAGTTGGCAAGACCCCAACTGAACAAGAACTCAAAGATTTCATTTGGAAGACACTTAAATCAGGACAGGTAAATTCTTTCAAACTTTAATTATTGTTTTTTTTTTTTAATTTAAATTGATTATTTTGTGTGAAGGTTGTTCCTGGTTACGGTCATGCTGTCCTCCGTAAAACAGATCCACGTTACACCTGCCAGCGCGAGTTCGCTCTCAAGCATCTGCCCAATGATGAGCTCTTCCAATTGGTGTCGAAGGTCTACAAGGTTGTGCCACCAATTCTAACTGAACTCGGCAAGGTTAAGAACCCATGGCCAAATGTAGACGCTCACTCCGGTGTCCTTCTTCAATACTACGGCATGAAGGAAATGAACTATTACACTGTTTTGTTCGGTGTGTCCCGTGCTCTTGGTGTTTTGGCTTCCCTCGTGTGGGATCGTGCTCTCGGCCTGCCAATCGAACGACCAAAATCCCTCTCCACCGACGCTTTAATGAAGGCTGTTCAAAAGTAAATCAACAATAAAACGAACCTAAAAACCTCACGCTCATCAACCCCCTCCTAGTTCAATCTAAATTATATTTAAATAATTTAAATAGATATGCATAATTCTACACCCAAGTATGTACAGCAGAATGTAAATCAAAAACTAAAATCTTAGAATGCTAAGCCAACTAAAGTGTTACATAAAAAATGTATCCAACTTTCATAATGTTTGCATTTTATTATAACATACTACATATTTTGATGTTAATTATATATCATATTACATCGCAAAGGCAACACATAAGTTACATAACTATCATTGTTCATCAACTTTCAGAAAAAAAAATGAATTTGGAAAATCCTTAAAGAGCCTCCAGATTCGGCTGACTATTTATCATTTTGTTGCGATACTTTTTTTCTAGCAAAAATATTTTTTTCAGTTGAAAATTAATAATTAAGTCTAAAGTGAGGTAATTGAGTTATGATCACATTGCGACCTATTTTATTGAGTATGATTTCTTACAGATCATCGAAGCTTTAATAAATTTTACTTAATTAATTATTAATTTATTTTAGAGAGGATATTATTTAAAACAAACAAAACAATACAAATCAAAAGTCAGCATAAGCAATGTTGTGAATGTAATTGTATTATCAGAAAGTAACGTGGATAAGTCAATAAAAGTTGTATTAGACTATTAATTAAATTAAATAAAAAAGTCAAAAAGTTAAAGGTTATTGTTTTTCTAATGTCACTGTTTTGTTTTTTCCTCCGTTCTGCACCTCAATTTGAAAATGTAAACGTTTGGGACCAAATCAATATTTTGGTTATACATATGGAATGTCGTGAAATTGAATACCGTCCAAAACCATAAATACGTAGGTCTTAGATATGTGTATGTGAGGTCGAAACACCCTTTTTATAAGTCATACATTGTTCTTTGAAGTGAATGTACATTTATACCATGGTAACTGTTTAATTTTTAAAATTTCAAACTTGAAACCAAAAACTAAAAAGTATACAAAAGATGTCAAAGTACTTATTTGAATCAAACTTAAAACTACAAGGTAGGTTAAAATTACTTAATTGCTTAATACGTACGTGGAGCGTGGTGGTTAGTGCGTAGGTGTAGGGCTCAGTCTCTGCCTGTACCACCTAAAAGTTTTCTCCTTGCCTCTTGCGAAGAATTGACAAATCCTCCAAGAGTAAGTCTTGTCGTGAAAAGGGCTTTCCCACATTAGACGTACGAATTCGACATAAAAACTGTAGGTCCCCTCCATTCCTGAAAGGACTCACCGGTTTTTTCATGTTAAATACTAAGGTGGTCTTGTAATGTGCTTTTTGATTTCTAGTCCAGTCCTTGCTCTTCAGTCTGTCCACGAACACTAAAAATACGAACAACTTTAATACAAGAAAGGTCTTAGAATGTTATGATAAATTTTGATTGCGAATACTTCATTCTCAAATAATTTTTAACATTTCCTAAATAAATCCAATCATTATCAAATCTTGTATATTGGTTCTTGCTAAGTTGTTATTGGAAAATATTACCCTTTGATGGTTTTACGGATCAGTACGTTAAACGTTCATAGTTTCAATCCATTAAGATAAAACCATGCCTATCCCAAAAACCAACTGCCATCACTTTACTTTCCCCTGCGAAAAAAATGTTTTGCTTTATTTTAGAGCCCGTCCCTCCTCCAAAGCCCTCTGTTTAAAATGGTGTTTCCAAGTTTATCTACAGTGATTAGGTGCGAAGACTATCAATTATTGCGCCTAATCTACGCTTACAACCAAACTTTTGAAATATTTATTTTAACACATTTTTTATCGAAAGCCGTAAAACTTGACATGTAACTTGCCGTTTGCGGATAGCTTTTCCATGATTAAATCGGTTCCTTAGAAGTATTTGTAACCTCTTATACATTGACATACTATATCTATATATGGACTGTTAGTCGATATTAATTCTCATTTCCGCCCGTCCTTGACTGCGTTAGTGGGCAGGTTCAGACAACATAAGGGACTTCATTTGCAGTCAACTTCATTTGAACGTAAATTTTGACCAAGGCAGCTAGTTAGTTTTTCAACTGTCATGAATTTCAAATTCAGAACTTTACTTCACAAACCTCTACTTCAAGTTCATAGAACAAAAACTACCAAAATTATTATTTTCTACGAAACACTCCTCAGGCAAGCTACAAGTCCATCAAGATTTGTATTTTGTATTGTAAAGAAATATTACTTATTTCTTTTCCAAATTTACAAGGAACCTTTTTACAGAAACCAATTAAATGAAGTTATGCAGGAAATAAACAAATCATTGAGTAATAAAGTTCAGCTTTTGAATGAAAAAAACATGATCAATTGTAATTTTGACATAAGTTGACTTGACTTGATAGTAAGGGAGATTTTTCTTGACTTACTTTCCAGTCAACTTTCCAATTAAGTTGCCTTAATTGGAAGGCTATTTTTTGACAGCTGGCCAATCAGATACTAGAAACTTGCCTTACTTTCAAGTCCCTTATGTCGTCTGAACCTGCCCAGTGATTCTAAGGCACCATTCTTTTTTTCGCACTTATACTATGGCGAAAGTCCTAAGAGATCTCAACATACATAAACCCGCTGGCTCGAATTCTATCCCTACTATTGTTCTAAAGAGGTGTTCTTCAACTCACTGCATGAGCTTTTCCATCTGTCCTTATCCTTAGGTCTCGTTCCAAGTAGATGGACAAAAGCACTTTTCCAGCCCATTTCCAAAAATGGCAAATCCTCCTCACACTCTAATTATTATCAACCGATTGCACTTACATCCCTTCTTTCCAAGAAAAATATCGTACGGTGATCTCATGGTTCATCTCACCGAACAGTTGAACAAATCTTTACATCGTTTTGGAGAAACTTAGATTATTGCGCTTGATTTTTCAATGACATGCATTTGATAGGGTTTGGCATCACGCCCTCTTATCGAAAATACAAGTAGTATTGAATCGTTCTAAGTCTGAAGTCCATAAAATAAATGGTGGTGTGCTCCAGCAATCCGTTTTGTCTCCGACACTCTTTCTCATTTTTATTAATGATCTCTTGTCTGAAACTTCTGACCAAATTAATTGTTTCGCTGACGATAGTAGACTCACTTCCTTCTTCTTGATAAGGTCATTAAACTCCGACCTAAACAGCATTGTTTGACAAAATAAACAAAATACAAAAATCAAGTTCAAAAGTTTATCCATATTTTCTACAGAAGGGCTATTAGCGTTAAGGAATAGATGACATCAATGCGAAGTTGGCTACTAGCAATCCATATCTATGTGGTCAATATGCAGACCCAAAAACACTTCTAAAGATATAAATCCTCGGTAGCCATCCTAGAAACTAAAGCGAACGCATGATTCATAAACTAATTCAGGTGAGCGTGACCTTTCCCTCAAAATTCCTTAGGTAATTCTATTCATGCGTGAAAACAAGCCAGATTTTTGTGTTGAAATTCGTATCTTTTCATCAACATTAGAAATACAACAATGTAAACAAATGAGGTTTTGAGGGTGATAATACGAAGGATTAATATCTTCATATAGAGTGTTTTTGTAGAGACCCATTGTTTATTTGACATCTAGTTGTTCTATGAACATCCAACTACACGCACCTTTATATACTCTCTACTAATTTTTGCGCCATCTATATGCCAAGCATGAGCATGATTGTCACCTGACGTTTATGCTTAAACTTTGACACTTTCTAATTAATTTTTATTTCACAAAAAGGCAAAACCAAATACTGCTCAACTGCTGGTTACTGCTCTAGTGCTCTTGTTTTCCGCTGAAGCTCGTATTTATTTAAAAGAAAAAGTTCATAAACTGCTGTTAATATGGCCTACGATCTTAAGACAGAATCAGATGTCAAAGAATACCTCGAAAAACTAGGCATCGAATACCGCTTTGGGTGTTACTCTGAGAAAAAACCCGAAGGTAAGTTGTATCCATCATCGTCCAGCCAACATAACCTCTTGGCATAATTACATTGCGATCTAAAGAAACCACTATTTCGCAAGAATACTAAGATCATTTGTGGAGAGTAAAATTGTTTCAAAGTCTAATTAATTATATGTAAATCTTTGATAGTTTGTCACCTACTGGGCGATTATTTGGAAGGAATTAAAAAGGATTTTGAGAAGGCGGCTAAAGTTTATAAATCAACCTGTGATGATTATGGTTACGCAAAGTCGTGCTATAAATTTGGCAACTACAGTTTCTTGGGAAAGGGCAAAAGTGGCAGCAAGGGCGATCCAAAGTCAGCGTATAGTTATTACGAGAAAGGTTGCAATCTAAACGATTCTGATTCTTGTCTACATTCCGGCCTCTTAATGGTGTCCCGTTCCATGCCAAAAGAAGTTGAACGTAATGTACCGAAGGTAGGTTCTGGCATACCTTCCGTGTTAATACTATTAATAAACAAAAATCCCATTCAAACGTAATAGGGTCTTGAATTCTTAACGAAAAGCTGTGACATGAATAACGCTACTGCTTGTTTCTACCTCTCCGGAATGCACATTTCTGGAGTCCAAAAACAGGCCGAAGAAACTTCTCCAAAAATCCAGACAAAGTCAGAGGCAGCAGGGGAGTATATCATCCGCAAAGATATGAAAAAGGCTTTTGATTTTGCTTACAAA
Source organism: Eupeodes latifasciatus (assembly GCA_920104205.1). Classification (NCBI taxonomy): domain Eukaryota; kingdom Metazoa; phylum Arthropoda; class Insecta; order Diptera; family Syrphidae; genus Eupeodes; species Eupeodes latifasciatus. Next base: position 114,315,483 of record OV049926.1, read on the forward strand.
GCCTGCGAACTAAGGAACATGTACGCCTGCGCCAACCTGAGTCAGATGTATGCGAGAGGCGATGGCACAGACAAAAATGAACTAGAAGCAGAAAAGTACAAGAAATTAGCTATGGAAATGCAAGACGAACAAAAGAAACAACAGCAGACTCTTGGTTTTCAACAAGGCATTCAGATGCCTCAGTAAATGCTAAATGTGATGAGATTTTAAACGGTAAATGGCCGGCTTTTTGTTTTTACAACACATTTTCGAAGCTGTTGGTTGCTTCTCAATAGCTTTTTTGTTTTCTGAATTTTATAAAAATTTGCAAAATCAAGCAAAAAAGCTGACCTTATTATGTTTGAAAGTTTAGATTTAGAAAGAGATAAGTTAAATTTATCAACAAACAGACAAAATATTAAAATTGTTTATTGTACCTATGCATTGTCGTAATAATTCTTTTTTAATATTTTTAAATCCAGGTACTAGGTGCTATTGCTTTATACCTCTCCAAAACAGTACTTACAAAAACGACTTTTAAAATTATTGAGATAATCAAAATTTCATTAAGCTAAGTTATGAATGCATTTTGAAGTGGCTTGATATGGAAAAACTTTAGATAGAAAAGATTTGGAACAAATTTATATATTTCGTGTGTTTAAACCTAAAGTTGATGACAGTCAAATTGGTTATTATTTTATCGTCGATTTAGTTCGCCCCAAAAATATTTCTTTTTAGGAGATTTACATTTATATAAAAACTTTAATTTTGTATAGCAGGTTGATTCCATTAAAAGTTTTATTAAAATACGAACAGAAATCATTGGTAACGAATTGCCGGACATAATGAACAAATTCTATCCAACTTTCATTGTATAGGTACAACAATTTATGCCCGCCTTTAAAAATGTTTGTTTGTTTTAGGATTTATAATTTAACAAAGCGTAACACATCACTTCAAATGGTGCAGCAATTTGATGTTATCAGTTTCAATAGTTTTGAATGTTAGGAGCAGATGAAGGAATAATGGACAGAATAAACTGGGTCCAAAGCCGAAAAAAGAAGTATAAAACCAAAAAAATGTCCGCATTATGATAATCTGCTAGTGCAACTTTAAAAGAACCTTTTTCTTTTTAATGATTTAAAAGTTTTAATACAGGAACTTTTTTCGAGTGAAACACTAACCTTATGAAGCAAAGTTTTTTAGGAATAAAAAAATTTCTATCCTGCAAAATATTAGGAAAATCAAAGATTAATTTGTTTAGATATGATGGAAACAATAATTTGAGACGATTAAGGAACTCCTTAGTTCATTTCTCCAATTCTATCAAATCGACCAAACACTGTGAAATTTTGTTTTTTTAAGTGTAGTTTTTTTTGTAGGACAACAATTTTTGAATGTACCTACATGTAAGTTAAGAAATATTTACATATTATGTTATTATTTTTTATACTGCATTATTTGAATTATATTATTTCTGTGAAAGTTCCAACAAAAAACCAACCCTCAATGAGATTAAGAAGTGGAAGATTCATCGGTAAATCATTGGTAACATTAATATGTTTTATATTCCTATTGCTTCAATTGACAGAAAATCAAATTTTCATTTTCATTTCATTTTTCTTTCAACCAAAAATTATATTTGTAAAAAACAATTACCAACAATAATCCATCAACAATGATAACAGTTGTGCAGTTTCATTACTACCATTACCATTTGAGCAGTGCTATAAGTCACTGCTTTTTAACAAAATCCATTCTTCACGATCAATGGATATGTTTTAGAGGTTCCAATAGTTGAATATTCGCTCTTGATGACGTAGCAATTTGTTTACTTGTATGTAAAGAATCTACGAAGAGCTTAGCCCTAAGTCGAAGTTTGTTGATAGTGTTGTATAATGGGAATTCTGGGAAAGGGATTAAGGGGGTTTCCTTGGCTTTAAGGGCTCGCCAAGGTAAGCCAGAGTTCTAGGCGCTCAGCGCCGATTTATAAATTTTAAATTAATAAAACAACAATTACCTTTCTTTCTTTATTATCCTTTTGTGGTATAAGTTTTTATTGGTATCTTTTCTCCAAATTTGTTTACAGTTCTTCTTATCTCTTTTACAATTATTGTTCTTCTGCTCTCTTTACAATTGCTCGACTGCCCTACTGACATCAACTTCTAAACTATTTATATTAATTTTATGCTTACTTACTAAATTTCTTAACCTTCTTCCTTAACATTAATTTCTTAACATTATTACCTTATTTTTATATTGATGTCATTTCTTCATTTCTTAACCTACTTCACATTAATTTCTTAATATTACTACATTACTCACCTTATTTTCATATTGATGTCATCATGTTACCATGCATTTCCGCACTTCACACCTGTGCTTTGGTTCAACGTTCGTCGCGTTGACCAACTTTCTGATGACGCTTCGAATTACTTCATCGAGAATCCAAAGCATTGCTTTTGACAGTTTATTAAGGTCACAATTGCTTTGAACTTCAATGATTACGTCGATCAGCAAGTTTGTTTTACTTTTTGCAACACAATAAACAAATACTTTTTGTTTTTGTTTATGTTTTGTTGTGGTTGCTTGTTTTGGTTGTTTTGAATACGTTGATTAGGGTTTGGAGGGTTATGTATGGATGCTTAAGTAGCATCATAATAACACCTCCCCCTTTTAAAAAATAATTTTTGTATGGAAGAGACAAAAATTGTTGAACCATGCGTAGATATTTTTATTTTGAAGTGGTTTTCGGAAGCGATTTTGAATCAATATGAAAATAAGGGATATATGTACATATTTATGTATTTGTTGAATTTTTTTGTTTTTTTTTTCATTGTTCATTTTCGATTTGTCTTTAAGGAATTTAATAAAAACTTAAAAATGTTTGAGTTTATTTTTCTTTTGATCTTAAACTTTAAAATTTATCTATAAAGATGCCGTCTCTTATAAAGGGTGTCCCAAAATTAACGCAAGATTTGAATTAAATAGAAAACGCCGTTTTTAGTCTTTTGATAGTTATATTTTTATTGACTCGTAAAGTACATAGGATAGGGTTATGTATGGAATAACACATCGGACAAATGGCCTCCACGGCTTTGCATGCACATGCGCACTCTTTTGTTGAAATTTTCCTTGACCATTCTGCATAAATGTGGCTGAATTCGTTGATGCAGCGTTGAATCTCCTCCTTTAATGCACGGGTGGTTGTGGGCTTGTTGACATAGACTTGTGATTTCAAATAACCCCATAAAAAGAAGTCTAATGGTGTTAAATCACACGATCTAGGAGGCCAATTTTGATCACCGAAACGAGAGAGTACACGACCTGGAAATGTCTCATGCAGTAATTGAATTGTTTCACGGGCTGTATATGACATGTGGCACCGTCTTGTTGAAACCACATATTGGACACATCAATATCATCCAATTTTGGCAGAAAGAACTGTGTAATCATGTCGCGATATCGAGCACCAGTAACAGTCACTGCTTGACCAGCATCATTTCCAAAAAAATATGGCCCAATTATGCCTCCAGCCCAAAATCCACACCATACAGTCACGCGTTGTGGATGCATTTGTTTTTCGACAATCACATGTGGGTTCTCCGAACCCCAAATGCGGCAATTTTGGCGATTGACAAAGCCATCAAGATGAAAATGTACTTCATCGCTTAGGATGATTTTGCTCGAAAAATCAGGGTCCATTTGTTGATGTTCAATAATCCATTCAACGAACTCTCTTCTCTGTCCATGGTCATTAGGCTTCAATTGTTGTGTTAATTGAATTTTGTAAGCATGAAGACACAGATCTTTGGTGAGTATACGCTGTAGAGAGGTTCTTGAAATTTGCAATTCTTGTCCACGACGTCGAATTGAGGTTCCTGGATTGTCAGCAACACTCTCACGCACTGCTTCGACATTCACATTTGAACGGCTTGTTTTTGGACGACCAGTGTGTTTGGCGTCTCCAACGGATCCAGTCTCCATGAATTTTTCAATTAATCTCTTCACAGTTGACGAAGTTAAAACACTATTCCGATCATATTTTGTATGAAATTTTCAAACTGCAGCCGCCAAGCTTTCACTATTTTTGAAATATTCTTTAATAATGAAGACACGTTGTTCTCTCATGTAACGCTCCATTTTTAATAACCCTATACTGTTAGCTGTCAAATTGTTTTTTTTTCAGGGTTGCCAACACTTCACTGCACAAATGGCGGCAAATTCAAATCTTGCGTTAATTTTGGGACACCCTTTATTTATTTTGCTTTATTTCATAATTTAAACTTTAATAATAATAGTTGATATATGTATGTACATAAGTAATTTGTGTATATATAGTATTCTGTGTATACATAATTTAATAATTATTAAACATGTTTGTGTATATTGGTAAAACGATTTCAATTTAAATTTTATATATTACATATTTCTATTGATGAGTTTTAAAGTTAAGGATTGAAATAATTTAATTTACTTGTGTATAGGTATATTGAAAATGTTTATTTGTTCTTCTACGTTTATTTTGTAGATTTTTTTAGATTTAGATTTAGATTGGTTTTATTATTTTTTCAATGATTAAATTCATAATTTACAAAAACAAAAAAAGCATGGCATTTTGCCGTCTGCCTAGTTGACAAAACATGAAAATTTCACATAATATGAAAATTTGATTGAGCAATAATTCGTATGTATTTTTGCAATATATATTTATAAAAAAAAAAAAAAAGATTAGTTTATCTTAAAAGCTTTCATTTATGATTTTGTTTCTATAGAGAAGAGCTAGCTTGCAGTATTTGTATAATTTTTGTATATCCATATTGTTAAGCAATTGTATAATTTGGCTTTGTGTCAACATGTCACTTCCGAATACATCCCTTCTGATTTCTTTTAAAATCGGACATTTACCCATAAAGTGAAAATTATCTTCTCTTTCACCTAAGTTGCACAAAGAGCACACAATGGGTAAATCATCTCTATGAGGTATGTAGTTCAGTGGCATAAGTTCGCTCCTCAGTTTTACCATCATTGAAATCTCGGCTGTACTATTGTCATCCCTAAAATAATTTTTCTCCTCCAGGCTATGATTCAACTGGCTATATAGTTGTCTGTAGATAGATCCTGTTGCATCATTTAAATATTTATCACGATGTTTTAAGTCCACTGCAGCAATGAGTTGATAAAGCGAAGTTTCTAATTCTTCACTGCACAGGTTTAAGACTATCCCACATTCTGAAGCAAGTTCCAACCAATCAGCGCACCAACTTGTCTTTGTCCTTATGACTTCAAGAGCTACTATTTTAGGTAGTCGATTATCATCCATCTTCAAGACTTTCGTGACATAATCCACTTGCATTTTTAATGTTCGAATGAACAATGGCGAGATTCCTGTTTCTAACATGATAACGTAGTTAGGTGTGCTACGCGGAAGCTGGAAGATTCTTTTGCAGTAGTATCGTAGAAGTTTTTCCACCATGTCTGAGCTGCGTAGAAAAGGATTGACGCTGATATCGCTTCAAATAATTTGAATTTACTGCTGTGTGCTATACTTTTTTCCATGTAGCGCTGATTGCGCATTTTGCCTTCATTAATTTTTCCTTCAGATGTTTTTCCATACTCAGATTTTGCGTGAAAATAACTCCTAGATATTTGAATTCCGTTACAACCTCTATATTTTCTCCATTATAATGCCATTTTTCGTTTGCACATTTGCGGCCTCTTCCACTTTTGAATATTAAAACCTTGGATTTGTCGAGGTTAACTATCAGATTCCAAACCCGACAGTATTCGAATAATCGGTTAATCATCAACTGCAATGATTCAGAAGAGGCTGCCAACAGAACAATATCGTCTGCAAACATCAATAGTTTTATTATCATCCCCGCGTACTCTACTCCACATGGCAGAATGTCAACCAGATCATCAATGAACATGGCGAACATGCTTGGGCTCAATGTACAACCTTGCCTGACTCCCGATTGTGTTTTGAATTCTTCCGAAAGCGCTTCACCATTCCATACTTTACTTGTTGTGTCGTCGTAGAGATTCTGTATGACTCTTCCAAACTTCCATGACATACCTTTACTTTTTTTTTTGTATATTAATTGAAATAAGTTGTTTCGTCCCTTTTGTCTGTGTATTGTATATATACATATGTATTATGTATGTATTGCATGATAAAAAAAATACAAATATTTCTTAAACATATCGCTCAAAAAAGTATGTAAATACATGAAAATTATTAAAATACAGGAAAAATGATGATGATGTGCTGTTAATTGGTGTCCCGTGTTGTCGGTTGTTGGTTTGCATGGATCTCTTCCATTGTAGTTTTGTCGGTCAGTTTTTGTGGAACTCTTCTTCCTTCCTTCATAGTTTAGGGTAGGGGTATGTGCTGAAAGTTTAAAATTTATAGGGATTTTCCCTCTTTTAAATTTTGATTGTGGGTATATAAACTTCTTTTCAAAAATACAATTTTTTTTTTTTGATTGATTGGGGCTTAATATCTCCCTCTTTTACTATATATATATATTTTTTTTTGATTGGGGCTCAATATCTCCCTCTTTTACTATATATATTTTTTTATATTGGGGCTCAATATTTCCCTTTTTTACTATATATTTTTTTTTCTTTCTTTTTTTTTTGTGTTTGTTTTTTATATGAGTTTCAGTTTTAACAGTTCCTCCTTCTAAAATGGCAGTTTCCTCCCTTTTGTTAGATGGTGGATTAGGCTACACGTCAGAGTTCCGTTATCGAAGCCTTGTAATTCGTTTGGGACCCGTACGTTTTTTGTGGTGTATTCCGGAGTCTTAGTTTCCTTCAAATTTCTCTTCCACTCTCCTTCCAAGAATTTTTCGGTTGCCCTCATTGCGTTTGTTAAAGAGGTTCCTAGGCCGTCGTAATATTTTATGGTCTTGTTTGTATTGTTCACCACTATAAGCGACCAGTGCAGTACCTTTATTTCTATTGGGATGTAAAGGAGTTTGAAATCGAACACATTAATTTGTCCTAACCATTTTATCATCTCAATACTCTGTTCTCTTCTAAGAATTCTGTTTGTTATGAACTGTAGATTGAAAACAGAGTGTTCCGGTTGATCTTGCACCCGTTTTATGAATTTGTATACTCGGTTTTCATTTAGGAAGTTTTTGTTTTCCTGAGTTGTTTCGGAGAATGTTGCCATTTGTGAAGATGTCATTTTGGTACTGTAAGAAAAAAAATCATCGGTTGTATAGTTGTAGTTTCTTCGGTCTTCTCAAGGATCTTGTTTTTTTTTAAGGTTGTCAGTTGGATTGTTTTTTGGTACCGGTGGTGGTGGCGTTATTGGTGGTCTTATTGTTTTCGTGGGTGTTGGGAATTCATTTGGGTGGTGAATTATACTGATAGTGGGTGTGCGTCTTGGTAGTTCGTAGTCGGGTCTAGTATTTTTCTTTTGTTTATTTCTTGAGATGATTATTAGAATCAAAACTACTATTGTACAAAGTATAGCTAATGTACTGAATGAAATAGATGTTATAGTTGATATTTTATATTCTGTTCGTTCTGTATGTCTTTTTTCAAAGTCTAAAACGTTTTGTTTCAGTGTTGCAACGTCCAAGGTGTTTTCCTTTAGTACTTTGTTCGCATTTATTCCTTTCAATATCAGTACGCGGTCACTTATTCAGCCCTATCGGCAATACTTTTTCCCTGGAAAAAGTTCTCTAGTTCGAAAAATCGGCATCGGCAATACTTTTTTAAGGGAAAAATTTCCAAGGACAAATTTCCCCAATAAAAATCCCTATCGGCAATGAAGTTTCTCCCCCGAAGTATTTCTGTCTTTGTTTTGATAGGGAACAGATCTGTTAAACAAAATATGAAGCAAAAAAATGTAAGTTATAAATTTTTTCTTTCAAAATGTTCAATAAAAAAAAGATTAAATTATTTATTTTGTAAGGGCGACCAACAAAAAACAAATGGAAACTTTGGTTGATTTGATGGAAAAAAATCCAGACATTGCCTCCGGATATTCCAAAAAGAGTAAGGAGGAAGTAACCAGATTCTGGAAAATTGTTGATCGTGAGCTTAACAGTACTGGACCACCTGTTAAGTCTATATTTGAATGGAAAAAGGTTAATGTTTCTGTTAAATCTAACTAAAATTAGCTAACAAATTTTTTTTTTAGGTGTGGAGTGATAAAAAGAAGTATATCAAAAATAAAATGTCGGAAAACCTTAAAATGAAGCACGGAACTGGGGGTGGCCCTTTCCGAGAGTATAAATTTTCTGCTTTGGACGAAGCAATAATTAAATTATGCGGAATGACTCAATCAGTTGAAGGTTCCTCGGGTTCTCGGCGATTTGGGTTGCCGTCGTGCTCAAAAAGGCATAATGAAAACCAAGATGCCGACAAAGAAAACTTGTCAGTGTCTCCACCTAAAAAAAACAAAGCTTCAGAAACTATACCCATAGATGATGAGTTGGAACTTCTAATGTCTGTGGCCGACGACTCCAGGCAAATTAATTCAAATATGAGTGACTCTTCCAGTCATAAAACAAAGCCAATCCCACGTTCATCTAAAGAAGCAACAGAAACAAAAAGGACTTGTGAATTTTTGGAAAGAGAACTTGAGCTCCACCGAGAGCTTTGTGATAAGGTTGGGCGAGTAATAGAAAAATTTGATGAAGAAAAAGAAAACAATCAACACCAACGAAATGAAATAAAAATCAGCCTAAAAAAAATATACCATTCAATTGATCGTCTTTGTGACCACCAAAAACTAGCTCTTGAGGAACAAAAGCGTAGCAACTTTGAAATGGAAAAACTTCGAAGACGTGAGATTGAAGCGAAATTTGATTTCAAGCAAAAACTGCTTGCAATTGAGGAAGCTAAGCTTGAACGATTGGGTTAAGTAAACATAAGCCATTTTTGTGTAGTGAATTTTGTATTTTATTTATTTTCTTTGAATAAAGTTATTTTAAATTGACTCTCCAATTTGCGTTCTTATATTTTGAGATACAGTCATATACTCTGAATTATCAGGTGGCATTTCGTTTTCCAATTCTTCGGTGTCAGCATTACTCTCATGAATACTCGTCCTAGGAAGGTCCATAGGATTAAAATCAGCATTGAAATGAATGCAAATGTTATGTAATGCACAGCAAACATTTGTTATTTGCACGGCTTTGTCAGGTTGGTAGTGAAGCTCCCTTGCACCGAGTAGACATCTCCACCTGTTTTTGAGAACACCATTTACTCTCTCAATGATGTTGCGGCACTGCTTATGCTTCAAGTTGAATCGGCTCTGAGATGTACCATCTTCTGGATTTCTATGGGGAGTTAAAAGCCACGGTTCTAGTGGGTATCCAGCGTCTCCTACGTATGTACATTAAGTTTTTTTTTTATTAGATTAAAAAAAGTACATCGTGAAATGATCTTACCCAATAACCACGAGTTTCTTTCTCCATTTAAATACTTTTGTTCCAACCATGACCTTAGTTCGCTTACCCTCCAAATGAACGCATCATGAGTTGCTCCCGGGTGGCTAGCATCAACAAACCGAATCCGCATATCAGCATCACAAACCTATGGATATGTAGGTTTATAAATAAAAGTGTTAAATATAATCAGCCCTATTGTGAGTTTCACTTGGAATGTTTTCCGCTCGGAATATTTTTGTTCGCCCGGAATTTCAAAAGCTATCATGGTTTCGCCCGAAGAGAATTTACACTTTCAACTAAACTAGTTTCTTGTTCGGTACCAAAATTTAAGTGAGAGAAGAGCTGTCGATATCCTTGCAAATTACTTGAAAAAAAATTTGAAAATACAGGGAGATGTCCGAATGAGAACAACTTTTCGTCGGAACTCACAACAGGGTAAAAGTGAAATTAAATGTTTCCGGTTGGAATCTTGTTCACGTTGAACTCAGTATAGGGCTGAATATATAGGTTATTTTTTACCAGTAAAACATTTAAACTAAAAAAGCCTTTCCGATTATAAAATAAGTGTTTGTTAAGTGTAGGCGCGATTATGCGGATGTGTGTGCCGTCTATACAACCGATAACACCTGGTATACGATGTTTTTCGTAAAATTGGATGGCTGTGTTTCGTTTTTCCTCTGGTGTCATGTCCATATTAATCCAACTTGAACATAGCTTGTCTTCAAGTATATTTAAAACATCCTTTAATACTTCAGAAAATGAAGACTGAGCTAGACCCACGACATGGTCGTTGCCAACTCCTTTTTGGTATCCTCCTTCTGCAAAGAAGCGCAAGCATGCGCTAAGCTTAACAATAGGAGGAATACCAAAAGATTTTTTTTGTTCTGCAAATGAAGTTTTCAGAATGTCCAGTAAATAAACAAACATAGGTTTATTTATTCGATAGTATTTTTTGAATCTAAAAAAATAAAACAATTCTTGAGGTCAACGTTAAAAATATAAACTCCCAACTTACGTTGCTTCTGGCAATTCAAGAGGATTGCAATTGTCCCTTAAAACCCTTCGCATAGTCCTTAAATCATTATTTTGTCTTTCGGCACGATTTTCCTCATCAAATAATACAAATATTGCACCGTTAAACATTTTAATTCTTGATTTTATTACTTTTTGCACTCAAAATTAGAGCTGTCAAAACTTTCGAAGAAATGTGTTCGAAAGTTTTTTTTTTTTGTTAAGTTGGTTGTACTTCTTTCCCGAAAACGAAATTCCGATGGAGATTGCCGATAGGGAGAAAAATTCCCGGGAGAGAAAACCTACTCCCGGGGAAATTTCTCACGTGAGATTGCCGATAGGGCTGATTCTGTTGACAGTGAACTCACTTTTTGGTGCGTAAATTTTAGGTACCTCCATATCAGGTTGTTTGAATGTTAAAATAACGTGGTCTGTCTCTTCATAGATTATTATTTGTGTTTCTATTCGGAACAAACATGGTTGTAGTAATGAAATTATGCCAGTTCCATTTAAACTTGCTCTATCCATTTTTCCAGGACACTGAATTTTTATTTTCGTAGAGATTCTGAGGGAGTATAACCATGAATTCTTATGCATCAGTTTTATTAGGCAATCTCTCGGGTTAGGTTTTATTAGGTAATTACATTTATTTTCCTCATTGTAAGGATTTAATAATAATGATATCGGACAATTTTGTGTGCTGGGCCCCCTAATAATGGTCGTTATTAACGGTCCTACATACCATTTTTTGTTTGTTTCTATAGATACTTTCCTTAAAAGATTATTTTCTTGTTGGTTCATGAGAATAAATTCTTTAGTTAGTGAATTTGCTGCCAAGAAATCATCCTGTATATCTAAAACTGTTGTTACCGTTGAGTTGTTTTGAATTGGAAAGAGTTGTATTTGGTGAAGGTCATAGCTTTCCATATTAAAAATGGATACATCCAATGTTTTTTTAAGCAGTAATAGGTTATGATTCAACTGGCTATATAGTTGTCTGTAGATAGATCCTGTTGCATCATTTAAATATTTATCACGATGTTTTAAGTCCACTGCAGCAATGAGTTGATAAAGCGAAGTTTCTAATTCTTCACTGCACAGGTTTAAGACTATCCCACATTCTGAAGCAAGTTCCAACCAATCAGCGCACCAACTTGTCTTTGTCCTTATGACTTCAAGAGCTACTATTTTAGGTAGTCGATTATCATCCATCTTCAAGACTTTCGTGACATAATCCACTTGCATTTTTAATGTTCGAATGAACAATGGCGAGATTCCTGTTTCTAACATGATAACGTAGTTAGGTGTGCTACGCGGAAGCTGGAAGATTCTTTTGCAGTAGTATCGTAGAAGTTTTTCCACCGTATCGTACTGCCTTGTACCCCATGTCTGAGCTGCGTAGAAAAGGATTGACGCTGATATCGCTTCAAATAATTTGAATTTACTGCTGTGTGCTATACTTTTGTTATGAAAGCATCTATTCCATGTAGCGCTGATTGCGCATTTTGCCTTCATTAATTTTTCCTTCAGATGTTTTTCCATACTCAGATTTTGCGTGAAAATAACTCCTAGATATTTGAATTCCGTTACAACCTCTATATTTTCTCCATTATAATGCCATTTTTCGTTTGCACATTTGCGGCCTCTTCCACTTTTGAATATTAAAACCTTGGATTTGTCGAGGTTAACTATCAGATTCCAAACCCGACAGTATTCGAATAATCGGTTAATCATCAACTGCAATGATTCAGAAGAGGCTGCCAACAGAACAATATCGTCTGCAAACATCAATAGTTTTATTATCATCCCCGCGTACTCTACTCCACATGGCAGAATGTCAACCAGATCATCAATGAACATGGCGAACATGCTTGGGCTCAATGTACAACCTTGCCTGACTCCCGATTGTGTTTTGAATTCTTCCGAAAGCGCTTCACCATTCCATACTTTACTTGTTGTGTCGTCGTAGAGATTCTGTATGACTCTTCCAAACTTCCATGACATACCTTTACTTTTTTTTTGTATATTAATTGAAATAAGTTGTTTCGTCCCTTTTGTCTGTGTATTGTATATATACATATGTATTATGTATGTATTGCATGATAAAAAAAATACAAATATTTCTTAAACATATCGCTCAAAAAAGTATGTAAATACATGAAAATTATTAAAATACAGGAAAAATGATGATGATATGCTGTTAATTGGTGTCCCGTGTTGTCGGTTGTTGGTTTGCATGGATCTCTTCCATTGTAGTTTTGTCGGTCAGTTTTTGTGGAACTCTTCTTCCTTCCTTCATAGTTTAGGGTAGGGGTATGTGCTGAAAGTTTAAAATTTATAGGGATTTTCCCTCTTTTAAATTTTGATTGTGGGTATATAAACTTCTTTTCAAAAATACAATTTTTTTTTTTTTTGTTGATCTTTCTTTTACTATATATATATTTTTTTTTTATTGGGGCTCAATATCTCCCTCTTTTACTATATATATTTTTTTTATATTGGGGCTCAATATTTCCCTTTTTTACTATATATTTTTTTTTCTTTCTTTTTTTTTGTGTTTGTTTTTTATATGAGTTCCAGTTTTAACAGTTCCTCCTTCTTAAATGGCAGTTTCCTCCCTTTTGTTAGATGGTGGATTAGGCTACACGTCAGAGTTCCGTTATCGAAGCCTTGTAATTCGTTTGGGACCCGTACGTTTTTTGTGGTGTATTCCGGAGTCTTAGTTTCCTTCAAATTTCTCTTCCACTCTCCTTCCAAGAATTTTTCGGTTGCCCTCATTGCGTTTGTTAAAGAGGTTCCTAGGCCGTCGTAATATTTTATGGTCTTGTTTGTATTGTTCACCACTATAAGCGACCAGTGCAGTACCTTTATTTCTATTGGGATGTAAAGGAGTTTGAAATCGAACACATTAATTTGTCCTAACCATTTTATCATCTCAACACTCTGTTCTCTTCTAAGAATTCTGTTTGTTATGAACTGTAGATTGAAAACAGAGTGTTCCGGTTGATCTTGCACCCGTTTTATGAATTTGTATACTCGGTTTTCATTTAGGAAGTTTTTGTTTTCCTGAGTTGTTTCGGAGAATGTTGCCATTTGTGAAGATGTCATTTTGGTACTGTAAGAAAAAAAATCATCGGTTGTATAGTTGTAGTTTCTTCGGTCTTCTCAAGGATCTTGTTTTTTTTAAGGTTGTCAGTTGGATTGTTTTTTGGTACCGGTGGTGGTGGCGTTATTGGTGGTCTTATTGTTTTCGTGGGTGTTGGGAATTCATTTGGGTGGTGAATTATACTGATAGTGGGTGTGCGTCTTGGTAGTTCGTAGTCGGGTCTAGTATTTTTCTTTTGTTTATTTCTTGAGATGATTATTAGAATCAAAACTGCTATTGTACAAAGTATAGCTAATGTACTGAATGAAATAGATGTTATAGTTGATATTTTATATTCTGTTCGTTCTGTATGTCTTTTTTCAAAGTCTAAAACGTTTTGTTTCAGTGTTGCAACGTCCAAGGTGTTTTCCTTTAGTACTTTGTTCGCATTTATTCCTTTCAATATCAGTACGCGGTCACTTATTCTGTTGACAGTGAACTCACTTTTTGGTGCGTAAATTTTAGGTACCTCCGGAACAGGTTGTTTGAATGTTAAAATAACGTGGTCTGTCTCTTCATAGATTATTATTTGTGTTTCTATTCGGAACAAACATGGTTGTAGTAATGAAATTATGCCAGTTCCATTTAAACTTGCTCTATCCATTTTTCCAGGACACTGAATTTTTATTTTCGTAGAGATTCTGAGGGAGTATAACCATGAATTCTTATGCATCAGTTTTATTAGGCAATCTCTCGGGTTAGGTTTTATTAGGTAATTACATTTATTTTCCTCATTGTAAGGATTTAATAATAATGATATCGGACAATTTTGTGTGCTGGGCCCCTAATAATGGTCGTTATTAACGGTCCTACATACCATTTTTTGTTTGTTTCTATAGATACTTTCCTTAAAAGATTATTTTCTTGTTGGTTCATGAGAATAAATTCTTTAGTTAGTGAATTTGCTGCCAAGAAATCATCCTGTATATCTAAAACTGTTGTTACCGTTGAGTTGTTTTGAATTGGAAAGAGTTGTATTTGGTGAAGGTCATAGCTTTCCATATTAAAAATGGATACATCCAATGTTTTTTTAAGCAGTAATAGGAGTGTTTCTTTGTTCTTTATTGTTGGGATTGGGCATGCCTGTTCATATTTTTCTAAAAGTGCGTTTGGGGTTATTAAAGATGGGTGTATTTTATTGTTGTCCAACGTTGTTAGTATATCCATTAGCGTTTGCTGCCTCCTTTGGATGTCTAAGATTTGAAGAGTTATGGTATATAACATATCTTGTAGTTTTTGATTTTTTGTGGTTACATTATTTATTTTAAGCAATTGGTATATGGTTAATGTAATATTCTTCTGGTTTTCTTCTAAGTTTATTAGAGGTTCCTTCATTTTTTCAAATCCGGATTGCACAGTTATTTGGTTTTTCTGAAGCTCGTTTAGGATTTTACCATCATTTTCAAGTTCTTTTATTTTGCTGTATAATTGGTTTTCATTTTCATTATCCATTGTTCCAAATAGATAGTGGAGCCCTTTTCCGATTCCATCAAATAAAGATATATTTGTGCGTTTGGGTGTAAATAGTGCTTCTATAATTTTCTGTTCTCGTACTGATGTAATTAAATTATGTAACAGTGGTGTCTGTCTTTCACATATGTCGTTGTTTCCTATTGACTTGCAAATTGATAACCAGGATTTTTCCGTCTGATTTATTATGGATGTAAATTTTTCTAATGGGTGATTTTTTTGAGGTTAGGATTTTCATGCATTAGTATTTGACAGATCACGCGGGATTTCAGACATGGTGTCAAAGAGAAAGATGCTCAGTATGCTTTGACATTTCATCATGAATAGACTTACTAACGAGCAACGCTTGCAAATCATTGAATTTTATTACCAAAATCAGTGTTCGGTTCGAAATGTGTTTTGTGTGTGTTTTATCGACAAATTTTGTTCAGCGATGAGGCTCATTTCTGGTTGAATGGCTACGTAAATAAGCAAAATTGCCGCATTTGGAGTGAAGAGCAACCAGAAGCCGTTCAAGAACTGCCCATGCATCCCGAAAAATGCACTGTTTGGTGTGGTTTGTACGCTGGTGGAATCATTGGACCGTATTTTTTCAAAGATGCTGTTGGACGCAACGTTACGGTGAATGGCGATCGCTATCGTTCAATGCTAACAAACTTTTTGTTGCCAAAAATGGAAGAACTGAACTTGGTTGACATGTGGTTTCAACAAGATGACGCTACATGCCACACAGCTCGCGATTCTATGGCCATTTTGAGGGAAAACTTCGGAGAACAATTCATCTCAAGGAATGGACCGGTAAGTTGGCCACCAAGATCATGCGATTTGACGCCTTTAGACTATTTTTTGTGGGGCTACGTCAAGTCTAAAGTCTACACAAATAAGCCAGCAACTATTCCAGCTTTGGAAGACAACATTTCCGAAGAAATTCGGGCTATTCCGGCCGAAATGCTCGAAAAAGTTACCCAAAATTGGACTTTCCGAATGGACCACCTAAGACGCAGCCGCGGTCAACATTTAAATGAAATTATCTTCAAAAAGTAAATGTCATGGAACAATCTAACGTTTCAAATAAAGAATCGATGAGATTTTGCAAATTTTATGCGTTTTTTTTTAAAAAAAGTTCTCAAGCTCTTAAAAAATCACCCGTTATGTCTGTTATTTTAATTTCGGTTAAAAGATTCCATGTATCGTGATAAAAAATCACTTTTCCACTGTCTTCGTAAAGTATTCCTGTATTGTTCAGTGTTTGTGTCGAATATGTGTCGAAATTTCCGATTACAGTGGTTATTGTAAGTAGTAACTTTATTCCCTAAAGTGCGAGGTTTTTGTAACATAATGCTAGAAATAAATGGTTTTATTTTAATGATCGACTTATTACTAAATTATTTCAAAGTAATGTTTGAGGCGGTTATTGTGAATCGTACACTTACTTACTTACTTAAGGTGGCGCTACAGTCCTGTGTGAACTAGGGCCTCACCCAACAAACTTCTCCATCTAGCTCGGTCCCTAGCTAGATGTCTCCAGTTTCGCGCTCCAAGTTGGGTGAGGTCACTTTCCACTTGTGCGCGCCACCTGATCCGCGGCCTGCCTCTACTGCGCTGTCCTGTGGGTGTGGATTCGAAGACTCCGGCCGGAGCATTGGTTTCCATGCGCTCTACGTGACCCAGCCATCTTAGTCGTTGGACTTTTACCCTTCTGGCTAAGTATACGTCGCTGTACAACCCGTACAGCTCGTCGTTCCATCTTCTCCTCCACTCCCCTTCGATGCATACGGAACCGTAGATCACACGAAGAACCTTTCTCTCGAAACGACCCAAGGTGCTTTCATCCGCTTTTGTTATAGTCCATGCTTCTGCACCGTATAGCAGGACGGGGATGATAAGGGTCTTATATAGCGACACTTTGGTCCTTCGAGAGAGGATTTTTCCACTCAATTGCTTTCTTAACCCAAGAAACAGCGGTTAGCAAGAGTTATTCTTCGTTTGATCTCAGCGCTGGTGTTGTTTTCTGCGTTTACAGTGGAGCCTTGGTAGACGAAGTCCTTGACTACCTCAAAGTTACGTCTGTCGATGGTGACGTTTTGACCAAGACGTCGGTGTTGTAGGTTCTTTCTTGATGACAGCATGTACTTTGTTTTGCCCTCATTAACCGTTAAACCCATTTTTGCCGCCTCTGCTTCAATACTCACAAAAGCCCTATTGACATTACGCTGAGTTCTTCCGATTATGTCAATGTCATCAGCATATGCTAGTAATTGGACAGACTTTTGAAAGATAGTGCCTCTAGTGTTGACGTGTGAGCTCTGCACTATTCTTTCAAGTACGATGTTAAAAAAATCACATGACAGCGCATCACCTTGTCTAAAATTTTTTTTGACATCGAAAGGTTCTGTTAAGTTGTTTCCAACTTCCAATGGAGCAGCGTGAATTCTCCACGGTCATCCTGCACAAACAGACGAGTTTGGCAGGGATGCCAAAACTGGACATGGCTCTATACAGCTCGTCCCTGTAGATGCTGTCATATGCGGCCTTGAAATCGATGAAAAGATGGTGGGTGTCGATTTGGTGTTCTTGGGTTTTTTCCAGGATCTGCCGTAATGTGAATATTTGATCGACTGTGGACTTTCCTGGTCTAAAACCACACTGATTTGTAGGCGATGTTAAGTAGACTGATTCCTCTATAATTGGTGCAGTTTAAAAGGTCTCCTTTTTTCAGGATCGGGCAAACAATACTGAGGTTCCATTCAACGGGCATGCTTTCTTCCGACCATAACTTACAGATAAGTTGGTGCATGCTCCTAACTAACTTATCTCCAGCTGCTTTAAAGAGCTCGTCATTCAAGCCATCCGCTCCAGCGGCTTTATTAGACTTCAGCTTAGATATGGCAATCTTTACTTCGTCTAAGTCGGGAGGACGGGATTGTTGGCTTTCGTCGTCTATGTTGAATGGATCATCCTGGCTGACAGCGGAATTCGGTTCGTCGTCGCCGTTATACAGTCTGCAGAAGTGGTCCTTCCATATCCTCAGCATTGACTGCGGTTCCACTATGATGTTTCCACTTTCGCCTTTGCAGCCTTCGGTTCTAGGTTTATGTACCTGTGAATTTCGTTTCACCTGTTCATAAAACTTTCGAACTTCATTCCTGCTTTTAAGTCTCTCAACATCTTCGACCGCACGCTTCTCATGCCCTCTTTTTTTTCTCCTGAGAAGTCGGTGTTCCTCTCGCCTCTTCTGCTCATAGAGCTCATGAGCAGCTCTCGTCTTTTATGCAGCGCCGCTTTGCGTGCCTGTTGTTTGGCTGCATTTGCCTGCCGACATTCCTCATCAAACCAGGGTTCCTTG
Organism: Eupeodes latifasciatus; assembly: GCA_920104205.1. Classification (NCBI taxonomy): domain Eukaryota; kingdom Metazoa; phylum Arthropoda; class Insecta; order Diptera; family Syrphidae; genus Eupeodes; species Eupeodes latifasciatus. Next base: position 114,333,850 of record OV049926.1, read on the forward strand.
TTGGTGGCTTCTTGAAACACAGCACGTCAGAGGCGGCTTCTCTGATGGCATCTTGGCAATGTTGCCATTGGTTTTCGATACATTGTGTTGGCGGCAGAGAACTTCGAGAGAGGTTACTATTGTAACTCGGTCGGCAAAGGATTTGACGATATCCTGCGATTGTAGCCGTTCGACGTTGTACTTTCTCCCAGCATCTCCCTGTTTTGCCTTGGGCCTGGAAACCCGAAGTGCTACCTTGGCTACAATGAGGTAGTGGTCCGAGTCGATGTTAGCTCCTCGGAAAGCTCGGACATCCATGATGCTGGAAGCGTGTCTGGCGTCGATGGCAATATGGTCAATCTGGTTGACGGTAGATTGATCTGGAGAACTCCAAGTTCCTTTGTGGATGTTGAGATGTGGAAAACGCGTACTGGCTACCATGACGTTTCGCCCCGCAGCAAAACCTATGAGCCTGAATCCGTTGTCGGAAGTGTTGTCATACAGGCTGTTTTTCCCGATTATTCCACCAAAGATGTCTTCCCTTCCTAGCTTGGCATTAAAATCGCCCAGGACAATTTTAATATCGTAGCTAGGACACTGCTCATATGTTTTGTCTAAGAGCTCGAAGAACATATTTTTGGTGTTGTCATCCTTTTCTTCTGTGGGGCCACGTGCATATCCGAAGTTCGTTGTCCTTAATTCGTTTGCGTAGGTTGTCAACAGTAAATCCGTCCATATCCGAGGCTTGTTGGTGCTTCGCAACTATGACGTTTTTACGTGGCCAGGAATTCACCCCGACGGCACAACCCCCAACCTGGAGGGCCAGGTCCTTAGTATAACTCCAAGGACGGGGAGCCGGATAAACCACTCCTTATAGGCCTGGGCTCCGAATAAGTCGTAGAAGCCCTATAAGGTGTTCACTAAGTAGTGCAGCCTTACTGGAACTGTAGACGCCACCGTTGATTCCATCTCGAGAATTCGTCCGCTGCCGTCTGGATAAGGAGAGGTGCCTTAGTGGATGCACCTCCCCCCCTCACTCGTTTGCTGCCACCAACAACTTTCCACTGGGGTTGGAATCCAATCTCCAGTTGAGGTACTAGGCACCCGATGTTCACCACGGGGAGGTGAGAGTAGGAGTTGATAGACAGAGGTGGGTTTTGAGAAAAAACCTGTGAACATCGTGAATCGTACACTGTTTCTTTTTTATTAGAAGGACGCTGTCAGTGGGACTAATTATTTTAATTATTTCGTATGGTCCTGTCCATATTTCGGATAATTTATGTTGTCTGTTTTCGTTTTTGATAAGTACTTTGTCACCTACGTGGAAAGTTTCCGTTTTATTCTTTTCGTCATAATACGTTTTTGATTTCTTTTTACTGTTTATTAAGTTCCGTCTAGCGATGTCGTATGTTTTTTGTAATTTGTATCTTAAGCATTAAAATAGTTTTCGTGATCGTATATGGGTGGGTTCAGGTTCTTTTTTTAGATTTGAAGGAATATCGGCCGTAAAACCAAAAAGACAGTCCATTGGAGTAAATTTTTTTCCTTCATGGATGCTATTATTATAAACGAAAGCTGCTGTTCTAAGAAATTGGTCCCAAGATTTTGTGTTTTCATCGCAAATTGTTCTTAAGTATTCTACTAAAGGTCGATGCGCTCTTTCTTATGCACCATTTGATTGTGGGTGGTAAGCGGTTGTCTGGAGCTTCTCTATTTTAAGTAGTTTACATACCTGCTTAAACAATTTACTTAAAAAATGTGTCCCTTAGTCTGTAACTAGTTGTTTGGGAATTCTGTACCTAGTTATGATTTGTTCAAAGAATGCATGTGCTACTGTTTCTGCTTCTTGGTTAGGTATAGCGCAAAAATCAACGAATTTCGTCAAGTTGTCTTGGAAAGTGAGTATATATTTGTTTCCTATATGTGATTCTTGTAGGGGTCCTACTACATATAAGTAAATACACTTTCTCAAATGGTCTGCTACAAGTGTCTGTTATTACCATTGGCATTTTTGTCTCTAAACTTGACTTCATTTTTTGACATTGTTTTATGTATTTGGATATATCCCCAAACATTTTTGGCCAGAAATACCTCCTTCTAATGCGTTTATATGTATTGATCACTCCCTGATGACCTCCAAATGGTGAGTCATGGTATTCTCTTAGTATAGTCCTTATGTCTTCGGGAGTGTTTATGCTTTCAGACGTGTCTTCTTTCTGAGGTAGTGCGCAAAAACACTCTATATGAAGATATAAATCCTTCGTACGTATCACCCTTCAAAACCCATTTGTTTACATTGTTGTATTTGTAATGTGGAAAAATTCAACGAGTAAAATTGACGTGTTTTCACGCAAACATAGACACATTTACTGAGTTCTTAGGGGAAATTTCATAAATTAGAGGAGAAAATACACCCACACTAAGAAATACTTTATGAGGCCAGTTTCCGGTTTAGCTTGTAGGCAAACCAATATGGCTACCGAGGATTTATATCTTTACTAGAGTGTTTTTGGTAGTGCGTCTATTTGTGTCTTATTGGATTCATCTGCTTCGGTCGTCGTCTCGTCCTCCGTATCTTTGTTTGGTTCTGTTTGTTGTAGCTTTGCTTGTGCTCTTGTTACAGCTAAGCATGTTGCGTTTGTAGAAGGTTCTTCAAGTTTTTCGTTTGTCGGTATTCTACTTAAAGCATCAGCGTTAGCATCGAGAAAGAACTAATAGAGAGAACCAACTTCGACTTAATTTTGTCGATGCGAGAGTTGCAGGAACATTGAAAACGAGAGTTACAGAATAAGATTAAATAAAACAACGCAGGAACATTGAAAACATTTTTATATACTCAGCTCTTTTTTCCATTCCTATTTTATTTGTGTGAACTCGTTGTTTATTTTCTTTACATTACTCACGACATTTCCAAAATGCTGAAAATAAGTGATTTAAGTAGACACTAAATAAAAAGGCCGTCAACTTGTTACTTCTGTCATCGAGAAAGAACTAATAGAGAGAACCAACTTCGACGGTTGCTCTCTTTTTGCCTACAAGCTGTGATTTGGCCACCAACTTGCATATGTATTAACTCCATATAAAAAAAATGTGGGGAACAAATCCTTATGCAAGTTTATGTACATACTCACCACGAGAGAGAAAAAACTTTTCTCTCTTATCTCACTGCTCACCACCTTTTAAAAATGGCGACCACCTTTGAAAAATGGCGAGCACCTTTGAAAAATGGCGGATGTAGTCAGCTGTTCAGAGGTGTTCAAAGAAAATTAAAAATTGTGTATGAACAACTTTTTGGTACTCTCATTGTGTTCGTTTGAGAGTAATATCATTCGAATATAAAGTGAAATTAATTACTCTTGTTAGGTGCCAGAACAATGAAGATTTAGAAACAATTCTAAATTACGCATTTAGATAAATATTAGTTAGTTATTTGAAGCCAGTTTTAATCATTAAGTAAGTAAAATAAATTAGGTGGTGCAACAGTCCAATGAGAATTAGGACCTAGAAACATAAAACTCTGAAAGCACTTCAACTATTATTTGTATTATTAGCTGCGTTTATGCGTTTAATTTTCGCTCAGACCGTTGAAAGATGCAAAAAAACTCAGATTTGTTTCAATTTTCAGAGTTTATCGACTTAATTTTGTCGATGTGAGAGTTGCAGGAACATTGAAAACGAGAGTTACAGAATGTAAACATGGAATATTGAAAACATTTTTATATACTCATCTCTTTTTTCCATTCCTATTTTATTTGTTTATACTCGTTATTAATTTTCTTTACATTACTCACGACATTTCCAAAATACTGAAAATAAGTGATTTAAGTAGAGACTAAATAAAAAGACCGTCAACTTGTTACTTCTGCCAATTTTCAGTGCATAAGATTTGTGAATAGGTGATAAGCTATTCTTACTGCCTTCCACTAAGCTAGTGTGTTGCTTTTAAAGGCTTAACTACATAAGCTGGGTCAGGGGTTTTGTGAAAAGAATATACAAATTTGTTCTTCAACCAAAATTTAAGTCTTATGCATCATTTTTATAAATTTTCCAGTTCTAAATATTTATATCTTATCTTTCAGTTATATAGCGACAAGGAAAAATCTGTGAGGGAAAGTTCTAACTACAGTTTTTCTGAAAGTGCATTGTGGCTTATTCATAGATGTTTCCTAAACGTTTTAGGCTATTCATAAATAAATGCAAATCAAAGTTAAACCTGAATAACTATAAACAATGAAAATGCTGTGTTCAAGTAGTTATTATCGCAGCCAAATTTCATAATTGATTTTTTTGGTGTATAAAAAAGCTGAAAGAGTAATTCATGACAAATAAATGTTACTAAGTTCCAGAAAATATCGATTGATACCGCAATTGCAGAAGATGTGGATATTTTATATAAATATTCCTGGTAAACTGTAGAACTTTATTATTTCCGTCTTTTATAATTCAATGTAAAATAATTCAATGCAGTATATTTTAGATAATACAGTAGTTAAGTTAGTAGTTAAGGCATTACTATTGAAATAAACATAACATATGTTCATTTATAAAAAACATGTACTCGTTCAAATATACAAATAAAGTCTAGTCTAAAAAACCTTAACCTTATTATACTCTTTCTGCACACATCCTTTCTTGTTTTGGTTGTTAATGCTATCTATCTGTAACTCAGAGAAGGTTGTTAATGCCATCTATCTGTAACTCAGAGAAAGAGAAGAGAAAAACAAATTCACCACTAACTACCGGTATAACTTCTTCCGGTATTTATTGACAAACAAAAATGTTTTCCTAGAATTAATTTGAATTATAGGAGTATTTTTGTAGATATAAAAACGACAAGATGTTAGTAAAATTAAAGAAAGAAATTCATGAGAATTACAAAAATATTATAATGAGACTTTAAAAAACATAGCCTTCTTGGCTATCAATAAACAAAAATGAGAAATGTCGCATTTCCCGGAACTGATGTTTTTTGTGTACTCTTCTCCGAGGTGAAAACATGTATACACCGATACGAATTCAACACGCTATAAAAAATGAGAGTAAGAGGTTTCGAAGAGACGGAGACGAGGAAATTTGGTTCTCTCATTTAGTTTTTTCTCTCTGGCGTTAGTGTTATTTTTTCCCGCTTTGTACTTAAGTGTACAGTCGTATTCAGAAAGTTTATGGTGAAATCGTATAAGTCTAGACGTTGGGTCTCTTGTTCTAAAATTTCCAGTCAGGGGTTCATGGTCTGTGTATACAGTGAATTTCCTACCTAATAAGTAACATCTAAAGTTCTTTGTAGCCCATATAATTGCTAGCATTTCCTTTTCGCTTGTTGAATAGTTGCGTTCCGTTTTGCTTAGTGTCCTGCTTGTTGGAGTTACAAACAAGTTCTATCACTATGATTTTTATAAACAGTCCTTTTTGTAATTGCATATTGTACTAAAATATAGTTATCTCTTTTGTTCTTAAAAGATCATATAAAAGCAAAGCTTTGGTATCTAACGGATACAAATCTAAAACTTATTCTTTTGTAAAACGCGTTCATGTAAAGTAATCTTTCTATTTGCATTTATAATAAAAGTCTTAAATACAAATTCGCCATTTCTTTTATTTTATTGGAATACGGAAAAGGCAAAGAGTATAATAAACTTCAACAGGTTATGGACCCAGTTTCCAATATTATAAAAGAAAAGAAATATTAATTATATGCATGAACCACGACATCTCAATGTCATTTATTTAAACCTTTTAGTTCGCCTTAATGGCAACACCTACTTTATTTATATCTTAAGTTGGTAGACCTGGAATAAAGATGATTTTGAATTTAGTTCCAACGACAACGGACGCGTTTTTCATTTTCTAGACAAGAAAGTTCTTTTTTTTATCAAATATCTTCCCATAAGATATTACTTCACTTACATGGCGCAGTCGGTAACTCCAAAGAACAACAAATCATCTTACTTTTATTCTCATTAATAAAACCAGAGCAAAAAAAATCAAACCAAAATGTCGCTTCTCGACAAATTAATAGAAACAACGACCGACGCTTCCATCCTCAACCAATTCACTCTTGATTTTCTTAAGAGTAAAATCAAAAAAAGAGGATTGGAAGTCAAGACTACGACAAAAGGTGATGCAATTGAAATCGTCATACAAAACAACACTATTCTTGCCAGCTTTCAAGTACAGCCAATTACAAACGCGGGCACCTCAACTAGTCTGAACCAAGTTCAACACGTCGTGCTAAACCCCGACATGACACAAACCATAGCAAAATGCAATGGCGAGGACAGTATTGCAAGTGAAAACTTCATCAAATCTATCGAAAAAGCTGCAAAAATAAATGGATGGACCGATGAAGTAAAGCTTGCTTTCTGCACCAGCAAATTATTCGGAATTGCTAAAAATTGGCAGAACTTCGAAGGCGAAAACAAAGATAACTGGTCAGCATGGCTTATGGCATTTAAACAAAGATTCATCAAGCAACCAACACTGCGAGAATGGAACGAACGGGTCAACGCACGAGTTCAACATCCAAACGAGTCAATTACACAATATCTGAGCGGTAAGTTGGAAATTATAACTAAGGTTCCAAGTGGTATAAAGATTCCAGTCGAAGAACAAATATCGTATCTAATAGAAGGCATTATTGATAACACTGACCGCCGACTCATGCGTATAGGCGCTCCCACCACATTAGGTAAACTATTTGAAATAGCCCAAACTCTTGATGATGACACAAAATACACTGTAAAACACATTCCAAACGATAAACAACAACCATACATAAATAGTACTTCTCAACAGCATAACAATAACTATCCATCTTCATCCAACCAACAATATAGTTTCCAAGAATCTACAGCCCAAAGTGATAATTTCAAAGCAAATAGTTACTTATGTCCACGTTGCAAAAAATATTCGCATCCAGTCTCCCAATGCCACATACCATGCACCATCTGCAATAAAACAGGTCATTCAATCAACAACTGCACAAATAAAATTCCTCCAAAGCAAGCAAATTGTGCTTTTAAGACAAAAGGTGGCGATCGTGGTCTGCCAATCGTAGATGCAATTGTATTTGATGGAACTCCTATTTCAACACTCATCGACAGTGGTGCAGAGCAGTCAGTTATCGACCGTCGTTCAATCCCATCAAGTTATTGCATCCAGAAATATGATGGACCTTCAATCACATCTATAAACAGCGAGTGCAAGCCAATTCGTCAAATAGATCTATTTATATCTGTAGGCGACATATCTTGTACATTTGGCCCAGTAGCAGTTGTAAGTAATACTCCAATTCCACTCATACTTGGCAGCGATTGGCGAAAAGCCAACAACCTAACAATAATTGTTGAGTCGAACGGCGATATCCAGATTCTTAAAGATTCAGTCACAGACGATATCAAAACCAGCATTAATTCTTGTATTTTCAAGGGCATACAAAGCATTCCAACTAGCCTATTAAAAGAAACTGAAGATCAGATTTCATCATTCACAAATCTTACTTCTATCCAAATCATGAAGTTTCAACAAATAGTCTACAACAATTTGCAAGCCTTTTCGACAGATGAAGACGTCTTAGGCCATTGTACGATCGGCGAACATTCTCTGATCACCAGCGACGAAATACCAGTCTTCAGAAAGCCATACCGATACTCATGGAGCGATCGCAAATTTATAAACGAAACCGTAGAAAATTGGAAACATCTCAAAATAGCTCGAGACTCTCAATCAGAATATGCTTCACCAGTAGTGATTGTAAACCAGCCTCACCATCCAAGTACACCACGTAGATTGACCGTAGACTATACGCATCTAAACAAAAAATTGTTGAAAGACAACTTTCCACCGCCACATATTGATGACGTCATAGAAAAACTCATCCAAACTGATTCAAAAATATTTAATGTTATGGATATAAGAACAGCCTTCATGACAGTCAAGGTAAAACCATCAGACATTTGTCAAATGCGCCCAAAACAATGGAACGCATTATGCGACAAACTTTCCACAAAACCAAAAACACTGTTTAGTAATTGAAATGTGCTAATTTTTGTTTGTACTAAATTGAAAAATATGGTCTGTACTGTATAATCAGTACACACCAGAATAAAGTCAACCTTTGAAGCGGACGGTCGTATTTTATTTCGAGAGGACAATTTTCTTACAGGGAAACAATTTCAAGGAAACGGACAATTAAGTATCGCGAAATCCTAAGTGCTGGATGCGCAAACATTGGTCCTTCAAGACGGATCGGTAAAAATTTATTAAAAGTGTTTGATTCCCTCGGTTTCGGTGTGCGGTGTGGCGAAGCGGCGGCGGCGGCGTGCGGTGGTATGTTGTGTGGTAAACGTGAGCTTAAGAATTTTCTAACAAAGTTCAAAGTGTCAACTAAGCTTCGAATTAGTTAAAAAAGGAAAAATCCATTACAAAAAAAAAAATCTAAAATCGGTATGCGACAAGAAAATATATAAAAAATTGGCTGGTTCGATATACATAAAAAGGTGCAACGGGAGTTTTTAAAATTGCGGTGAAAAAAGCCAAACGGAATAAGGCATAGAAACAAAACGAAACGAAACAAGACTGTGTTAGTGCAAAAACCAAACGGTTAAATAAGTGGAAGGAGAAAACTGTGCAAGAGAGTGTATAAAAACTTGTTGTGCTCATTTTATATTTGAAGCACAGTAGTGGCCATACAAGTGAGACTGACAAATTTGATAGCTGTTTGGGAAATTTGTCGTTATTTTTATATATTTACATACTCGTACTATAAGTAAAAAACACGGGTGAGTACCGTCTTTTATTTAATTTTTATACAAAAAAATCGTTATAAAATGGAGGCACTGAGAAAGAGGAGGGGAACATACAAGGGAATCCTCAGCCGACTCGAAAAATATTTTAGGGAAAACGCGGATGAAACAATTACCGCAGCAGACGCAAATACGCGGCTTGTCAAATTGGAGGAAAACATGCAGGCATTCGAACAAGTGCAGATGGAAATAGAGGCATTGTTGAATGATGAAGAGTTAATTGAAGAAGAAAGCGTCACAGAGGAGTTTGAAAACAAATACTATACTATAAAAACCTGGTGTACAAATAAAATAAATCCGGGCCGATTGTCTGTTTCGGCAGAATCGACAAGCGTTCACCACGTTCAGAGCATACTACCGGAATTTGAGGAGTCTGTGCGACTTATTTCCACTAATCAAGCTTCAATCGCGGCCGCGCTAACTCGACTTTCAGAAGCTAATGTTACTGGGATTTCATCCCAAACACACAGTGGTACTAAGTTACCCCCATGTTCAATTTCAACATTCGCGGGCGAATATAAGGAATGGCCTACTTTTAAGGATCTTTTCACTACGATAATACATCAGTCTAAAACTTTGTCAGGTGCTCAGAAGCTACAGTACCTTAAATTGTCTCTAAAGGGGGAAGCGGCTTCTCTATTAAGACACATTAATGTGTCTGACGCGAATTATGAACAGGCGTGGAACGATTTAAACAGTATGTATGACAAGGAAAAAATCATAATAGAATCGTATGTTAGGACTTTAATGGAGCAGCCAAGTGTAGGGTCTTCTCCGTCGGCAAGTAACATTAGGGCTCTGTTCAGTACAGCCAAGGAATCGTTATCCGGGCTTAAGTCGTTGAAGGTGCCAACAGAGCATTGGGATTATTGGCTTATTTATGTTATCTCGTCGAAACTAGATAGCGAGTCAAAACAGCTATGGGCAAGACAAACAGCTAACGTTAAGGCTCCAACATTTGACGAGATGATGCAGTTTCTATCAGCTAGGGTATTCGAACTAGAGTCATTCCAAACAAATAAACGAACTCCGAGTTCAACAAATAGGACAAACCGACAGACTGTCCATTCTGCAATTTGCTTAGCATGCGTGATGTGCAAGGAAAGTCATTTTGTGAGCATATGTCCTCAGTTCACAAAATTAGATCTAAACGGAAGGCGAACAGTTATAGCTCAAAACCGCCTGTGTTATAACTTTCTTAACTCAGGGCACTCTGTAAAAGACTGTAAGTCATCTACCTGTAGGAAGTGCAAGGGAAAACACCATACCCTGATACATACAGAATTCCAACCAAATAACAGAGGCGCAGCGTCGGTAGTTTTAGGCAGATCTACTGTGGAAGGTGAAGGTGAAAGGGTGGACAAAAATGATGGAGAAGTTGGTAATTCTCAAGGTTCAGCCAGGGTCCTAACAGCTAGTATCAATAAGTATTTGAAAACTCCTAAAAGATACAACTTACTGCCAACCGCAATCGTTTTAGTCAAGGACAATTGGGGTGTCTACAAGCCATGTCGAGCATTACTAGACTCCGGTTCGCAAGTATCGCTTGTAACGGAGGCATGTGCTCAATATTTGGGTCTAAAAAGAAGCCATTCAGATCTAATTATTGATGCCGTGGGAGATAGGGAAACCAAGGTTCGGGGTTCTATAAATTTAGAATTGAAGTCTAGAATTAACGACTTCAAGGTTTCAACTCAGGCAGCAATATTAGGTACTATCACGCAAAGGTTGCCACAGCACAAGATATTTTATGACGTTAAAACACAGCTTGGTGATATTCAGTTGGCTGACCCGGACTTTTGTACTCCAAAATCCATAGATATTTTATTAAATGCTAGTATCGCATTCAGATCGATCAATGGTAACAAAATATTTGATGAAGATAACAGTATCATAGCTATGGGAACGGAATTCGGATGGGTTTTAGCGAGCGAGGACGGTGACGGTCAAGAGCAGAGAAGGAAGGTCTTTCACACATTAAAAGATTTAAATACATCACTCCAACGTTTTTGGGAAATAGAAGAGCCGAAGACGGCTGTCACTCGAGCATATGATTTTCATCCTTGTGAAAAACATTTCAAAGAACACTACAGGAGAATGGACGATGGCAGGTTTATTGTTAGGCTTCCGTTTAAGGAGGATGCAGTTATTGAGGGCAATTCTCGCTTAATGGCAGAACAGCGACTTATGGCAATGGAACGGAGGTTTCTTAAGGACAAGGATTTACAAAAACATTATGTACAATTTATGGAGGAGTATCAGAACTTAGGTCATATGACTGAAATAGCACCATGAAAGGGGTGTTCAAATCATAGTTACTATCTACCCCACCATGCTGTCATCAAACCCGAAAGCAGTACAACTAAGTTAAGGGTAGTATTTGATGCCTCATGCAATCCGTACGGTGGTAAATCTTTGAACTCTCAACTTTTAAATGGCCCGGTACTGCAGAACGACTTGACGCACATCCTTTTGCATTTCATGATAAATCCGGTAGCACTAAGCGCTGACATTGCTCAAATGTACCGTCAGGTGTTGGTGGATCCGCAAGATAGGTGTTTCCAACGAATTCTTTGGAGGAATTCACCTTCGGATGTACTTAAGGAATACGAGTTGAATACTATTACGTATGGTACGACCCCAGCATCATTCTTGGCGACTCGGGTTCTTCTACAGCTGGCTGAAGATGAAGAAGAGAATTTTCCTGAAGCATCGGCTCTGATAGCTAACAACTTCTACATGGATGATTTTATATTCAGCTGCAGCAACGAAGAAGAGGCCCAGAGGGTAGTTGATCAGCTTTGCAAGTTGCTACAAAGGGGTGGATTGATTCTTCGCAAATGGTCCTCAAACTCTTTCAGTCTGTTGAACGGAATCCCGGTCGAAAGAAGGGAACCGAGTTGGAGCTGGTCTATAGATTCAAATCAGTCTATTAAAACATTAGGTCTTAGATGGCATCCCGTAACGGATTCATTTACATTCAAGGTGCAAGGGCGTGAAATCTCTTGTTTTACTAAGAGGAACTTGTTATCAGAAACAGCTAGGATATTTGATCCCTTAGGATATTTGGCACCCTATCTTATAAATTATAGGATCCTTCTTCAACGTTTATGGGAAAAGGGAGTAGAATAGGACGATCAGGTGCCAATAAGCATCATTGAAAAATGGGAAGAGCTGCGGAAAGGCTTAAATAACATCGAGCAGATTGAGATATCGAGGTATGTACCTCACTGCAAGGAAACATGGGAGATGCATGGATTCGCGGATGCGTCGGAGGATGCTTACGGTGCAGTTTTATATTTGCGGAGTGTTGACAGTGAAGGTAGAGTCATGACCAGTTTTGTTACGGCTAAGGCAAAGGTGGCACCTCTTAATCCAATATTGGTTACGGCTAGATTAGAATTGTGTGCTGCTCAACTCTTATCTAAACTAGTAGCTAAAATGCGTGAGATACCGGAATACAAGGACATACAAGTATATTGTTGGACTGATTCAATGGTGACCCTACACTGGATCAACGGAAATCCTCGAAGATTTGCAAGTTTCATCGCAAACCGCGTAGCAGCAATCAACTCTGTTGTTCCAAAGGAATATTGGTTTCATGTCAGAGGAGATGATAACCCTGCAGATTGCGCTTCAAGAGGGATATCTGGTAGTATGTTGCTGAATCATCAACTTTGGTGGCGAGGCCCAAAATATTTACTTGCACCAACAGTGGTTTTCGATTCGATTCCATCTGGTAATGTAGACAAAAAAACACTGGAGAGAGGAAGATAGTAATGAGTACCGTCTGTTGTGAAGAATCTTGTAATTATTTGGAAAGGTATTCGTCATTAAATCGTTTGCTTAGGATAACTGCAAATATTTTTCGTTTCATCAACAATTGCAAGGTTAAAGTAGCAAATAAACGTTTCAAGAAATATGGAATAGGCGAATGGCAAGATCCTATTGTAGGCTGGCTTACTACAATAGAATTAAAAAGGGCGTTAACTGGTGTGTTGAAGGCAGTTCAAAACATATATTTTAGTGAGTACCTTGTGGATCTTAAAGAAGGAAAACAAATTTCCGGAAAGGAACTCGTGAAGCTAAATCCTATTCTTGATCAAGATGGCATCATTCGTGTTGGCGGGCGGCTTCATAATGCATCTTTTGGATATTTTTTAGTTGGTACTTCACTACATTTGTTACCAGAACCCAACTATGAGAATGTGAAACCTACTCTCCTGTCAAGATTCCAACTCATATCAAAATTACAACAAGTTTTCTGGAAGCGTTGGCAAGACGAATATATTACTTCGATGCAACAAAGGGTCAAATGGAACAAGCAAAAGGAAAATCTGAAAGAAAACGACTTGGTTCTTATTCGAGACGATAATCAACCACCATGTCGATGGCTGATGGGACGTGTTCAGGAGATTCATCGTGGAAATGACGGCCTTGTTCGAGTCGCCACGATTCAAACAAAAAATGGACTCATCAAGCGCTCTATAGCCAAGATTTGCCAACTTTTCACGGACGAATCTTCATCATCGTAAATATTTAATGAAAAACTACTGAATTATGAAATTCAACTATAAATTACTTTTTTTTTTTTGCTATGAATTAAATTTAAACTTAAAATTATTATTAAAACTTGAGTATTTGTTTCAATAACTTAAATGTCATTGTTAATCAAGAACTTCAAACAACTTTGAATTTGCATTTATTTCAAATAACTTTGAATTTATATTTATTTAAATGAATTTGTTATGCAAATTAACTACTAAAAAAAAAAAAAAAAATGAAAAACTTAAATGAATTAAGGTCGACCTAGCCAAATTTTAATTTTAATTAATTAATTTATAACATGTTTGAAATCAATATTTCAAGGCGGGCGGCATGTTTAGTAATTGAAATGTGCTAATTTTTGTTTGTACTAGGTTAGGTTAGGTTAAAGTGGCTGTTGGTTGGGGCATCCAACACACTTAGACCAAAGTATGGTCCATTGTGATACCACATGGATCAGTTAATCAGCTTAACTCGTTGAACCAATTGGAGCTTCGAATGAAGCGTAGGAGACAAGTAATGTCTGAATTTTTTAGATCGCTGGTATCGTTAAAGTAGTAGTCTCCAAGGTGGATTCTACGTCTGTGTGATAAGGCAGGGCATGTGCACAGAAGATGAGAGATTGTCTCCTCTTCTTCCTCGTCCAAGCAACTCCTACAAAAATCATTTGCAGGGGCTCCAAGTCGAATAGCATGCCTTCCTATTAAGCAGTGCCCAGTCAGGACACCTATAACGTAGCTAATGTGCAATCTACTCAGAGAGATTAATTGTTTTGAGCGCCTGGCACTAAGAATAGGCCAAATTAGTTTTGTTGCGACACAGGTGGTGGTGTTATTCCACCTGAGGTTTGTTTTCTCTATGGTATCTTGCTTTAGCATAAGTTTACATGTAGCTAGAGGGATACCTATGTTAGCATTATGAGCCAGCAGAGGTAAAGTTGTTCCGCTTTTTGCAAGTTCGTCAGCTTTGCAATTTCCTGGAATGTCTCTATGGCCCGGCACCCAGAGAAGGTGAATGTTGAACTGTGTAGCCATCTCCGTAAGAGATGATCGACAATTTAGGGCTGTTAGTGAGTTTGTGGAGACAGAGTCTAGGGACTTTAACGCGGCTTGGCTATCCGAGAAGATGCGTATATCATTAGATGATATAACGTTTTCTCTATTGTTTGTACTAAATTGAAAAATATGGTCTGTACTGTATAATCAGTACACACCAGAATAAAGTCAACCTTTGAAGCGGACGGTCGTATTTTATTTCGAGAGGACAATTTTCTTACAGGGAAACAATTTCAAGGAAACGGACAATTAAGTATCGCGAAATCCTAAGTGCTGGATGCGCAAACAACCTAACAATAATTGTTGAGTCGAACGGCGATATCCAGATTCTTAAAGATTCAGTCACAGACGATATCAAAACCAGCATTAATTCTTGTATTTTCAAGGGCATACAAAGCATTCCAACTAGCCTATTAAAAGAAACTGAAGATCAGATTTCATCATTCACAAATCTTACTTCTATCCAAATCATGAAGTTTCAACAAATAGTCTACAACAATTTGCAAGCCTTTTCGACAGATGAAGACGTCTTAGGCCATTGTACGATCGGCGAACATTCTCTGATCACCAGCGACGAAATACCAGTCTTCAGAAAGCCATACCGATACTCATGGAGCGATCGCAAATTTATAAACGAAACCGTAGAAAATTGGAAACATCTCAAAATAGCTCGAGACTCTCAATCAGAATATGCTTCACCAGTAGTGATTGTAAACCAGCCTCACCATCCAAGTACACCACGTAGATTGACCGTAGACTATACGCATCTAAACAAAAAATTGTTGAAAGACAACTTTCCACCGCCACATATTGATGACGTCATAGAAAAACTCATCCAAACTGATTCAAAAATATTTAATGTTATGGATATAAGAACAGCCTTCATGACAGTCAAGGTAAAACCATCAGACATTTGTCAAATGCGCCCAAAACAATGGAACGCATTATGCGACAAACTTTCCACAAAACCAAAAACACCATAACCTACATGGACGATATTGGCCAATCTGCTCCAACCATCGACACGGCATTAGACAATTTTGAAAATGCATTAACAGAATTGATTAAGAGTGGCCTACGCATTTCACTTTCGAAATGCCAACTGTTCAAAACCGAAATATTCTTCTTGGGATATGGAATTTCCGCCGAAGGCATACGTCCAGATCCAAACCGTATAAGCTCCATAGACCGATACAACAAAGAATTCAAAACTAAAACAGACGCCAAATCTTTTCACGCATTTGCATCACATCACAGAAAATTCATCAAAGATTTTTCAAAAATTGCCCTACCAATACGCAACGCTTACAACTCTGCACCATTCGTTTGGACTGAAGAAGCTGCAGAAGCAGTGGAAATTCTAAAGCAAAAATTAAAATCACCACCAATACTTGGGCACTTCATGAACGAATGTGCAACTGAGGTTCAAATCGACGCTTCATTAACTGGACTAGGTGCTATTCTCATCCAAAAGCAAAACAATCGAGAAGTCGTAATAGCGTATGCCAGTCGTGCATTAGCGGATACTGAAAAGAACCTCCACATAAATCAAATCGAAAGCCTTGCCATACACTGGGCTATAACCGACAAATTTCACATCTACCTTTATGGTCTCAAGTGCTTTACATTAGTTAGAGACAATTGGACAACAGCATGCCTTCTACAAAATAGTAAATTCAATCGCAAATTTGCAAGGTGGCTTTTGGATCTACAATCGTACAACTTTACCATTAAACATAGAGCAGGCAAAAACAACATATGTGCTAACGCACTTTCAAGGATCCCGAACAGCATCGTAGCCCAACTCATTCTCAAATCCAACGACGAGACACAAATTCTGCTCAAAACAATGATCCAGAATGCCAAGAGTTAATTAAAATCTTAAACAATAACACAAACACAAAATACGATCATAAAATAAAAAGTAATTATTATATTCAAAACAACATTCTACTTTACAAAAACAATAAAGGCTTCGGTCGGATTTATATTCCAAAATCATTGCAAAACTGCATTCTAGAGATGTGCCACGATAGCAGCGGACACATGGACCATGAAAAGACTTTCTCAAAACTATCCAAGCGATATTTTTGGCCTTCAGCGGCCAAAGATTGCAAGTTGTATGTATACAGTTGCCGTACATGTCAGTTGTTCAATCACCGAACAAGCAAAAGAATCGGACTACAAAAACCAAGAAGCATTCCTCCAAGACCTTTCGATGTGATTTCAATCGATCACTGCAGCTTTCCACAAGACATCGAAGGACAAAGACACATCCTGATTTTAATTGATCACACAACTCGTTACGTTATTGCAAAAAGCACAACTGATGTCAGCTCCAAATACGTAATATCATTGATCGAAGATAAAATCATCTCAATACACGGACCTCCAACAACAATCATCAGTGATAATGCCACAAGCTTCACCTCCAACGAGTTCATGGAATTTTTGAAGAGGCACGGAATCCAGAGCCTTACAACTCCACCTTATTGGCCGGAATCCAATGGACTAATAGAGCGTGAAGTTCAGACCGTTTCATCAATCCTTAAAAAATATGTATCAGAGAGGGACATTAAGCATTGGTCATCGTATATACCCGAAATCATATTAGCCATCAATTCCAGCAAGCACTCTTCGCTGCAACAATCACCACACTATCTTCTGCATGGATTTGAACCCAGAATTCGAGACGAAGTTCTTCTTGGAACAGTAGAGACCAACATTGAAAGACACAAGCAACTCAATCAACTTCATATGGACCGTGAGCAAGCGATAACAAATCTCAACAGATCACAGGTGCAAGATACGACACGCATAGATGAGTACAGGAGTGCTTTTGACATGAATGTAGGAGACTCGGTATTGGCTTTAACTCCAATAAAAAGAAACAAACTTTGTCCATCATACGAGTCAAATCCATATGAAATTGTAAGAATCCTGGGCGACAACGTCATCACAATAAAAAAAGTAAATAACTTTGGCCAAGAAATAACCAGAACAGTCCATACCGGACAAATAAAAAAGTATAACAAACGAAACACTGATCAGCTGTTAACTGACACTGACATACAAAACAACGAAAGCGATGAAGAAGAGGATGAGGAAAATTCCGAAATCAATGCTGTCAGATCATCCATAAATGACAACTCTCTAAAGGTGAGCACACAGGACGGCAGCGGTGAACCATCAAATCGCAGACGAAGACCACCAAAATGGTTTGATGACTACGAATATTGAAAATCAATAAAAAAAAAAAAACAAAAAAAAAAAAAAGAAAATACCATGTAACCACGACATCTCAATGTCATTTATTTAAACCTTTTAGTTCGCCTTAATGGCAACACCTACTTTATTTATATATTAAGTTGGTAGACCTGGAATAAAGATGATTTTGAATTTAGTTCCAACGACAACGGACGCGTTTTTCATTTTCTAGACAAGAAAGTTCTTTTTTTTATCAAATATCTTCCCATAAGATATTACTTCACTTACAATGCAAAATGGCAGAGAATCGTTTTTCCATAAAAAAGCTCGGGAACGACAACTATTTTGTATGGAAATACAAAATAGAAATGCTCTTAGTCAAGGAAGGGTTGTGGGCTACGTTTCGGGACTCAAGCCAGAGCCAGCACCTTCGACTCCGGAATGGAGCGCTAAAGATGACGAAGCACGAGCAACAATCGCTCTATCTGTTGAGAATAGCCAGCTGCAGCATATAAGAAAAGCCATAACATCAAAGAAAGCGTGGGATAGCCTAAAAAATTACCACGAAAGAAACACCTTGAGTAATAAAGTGCAGCTAATGCGAAAAATTTGCAGCTTGAAAGTCGATGAAGGTGGGAATATTGAAGCACACATTCAAGAGATGGTCGATTTGTTGGCGGCAATAGGCGAAGAAAAATTGTCTGAGACATGGAGTGTGGCGATGCTGTTAAGTAGTCTTCCGAGAAGCTATGACAATCTCATCACTGCTTTGGAGACTCGAACAAGCGAAGAAAAAGAATTAACGTTCGATGTTGTCCAGTCGAAGCTTCTGGAAGAGTACAGGTGACGTCAGAATCCTGTTGGCGAACCACATGAGAATGCAATGAAGATCACGAAGTTTAATCCACAAACATCCAAATCAACATCAGCGGAATGTTTTTCTGTCACAAAAGGGGGCACATAAAAAAGAACTGCAGCCAATACAAGCAATGAAGAATAATGAAGAATAAAAAACAACATGCAAATTATATCACCAAATCCTTTGATCACTTCAGTCTGCTGACATCAACAGGAAATCTATCGGGATGGATTTTAGATTCTGGAGCTACATGCCATATAACGAACGTGAAAGATTTTTTCCTTAGCTTCGATCCTTTCATCAAAGAAAAAATTTGTTTTGGAAATGGAAGTGAAATTATTTCTGAAGGAAAAGCTACATGTCAAGTAAATTTTCTAAATAATGAAAATTCTCAGGCTACTGGAACGATTGAGAACGTATTGTATGTTCCAAAAATACAAGGTAATTTGTTGTCAGTCTCTTGCTTGGTAGAGAAGGTGTTGCGGTAAATTTTACCACAATGTTTCACCTCCCTTTTTGCTAACCACCCTTAACAATTCTTACTGCGGCCGCAAAATTCTGGAAGAGTTTAGTAGAAACCTGGACCATCAGCCAGTGACCTGCTCTTCTAGCATTTTGGGGAAGCAAATTTAACAGGTCTTACCAAAGTGTGCGAAAGGATTCCACACCAACGAACTGTGCGACGGTTGGCCCACATATTGGTTGAACAATATCGTCAAGGCATGAAGACGATACCCATGCTCAACAATGTGTGTAGAAAAGTCACACCAACTTTAACGTAGTATGGGCGAGGCCCACCATAAAGTATTAACGATAGAAAAATCACTCCAAGAATATCTTAATAACTTTCATTTTAATTTAGGCTTGGCTACCGACTTCCTTCAGCACGACATAAGTAGTTTTTCCTCAACCAAAATCTAGCGCGTGTAGGTACTCGGTAATGCGAGGAATTCCACACGATTTTTCCAGAAAGTCTTGGCTGGAATGGGTTCAAAAGTGAAGAGCTGAACTCACTCATTGAGCTACTGCGTGATCACATCACCTTTTTAAAGAGATCGCGTGCGATGAAAGATACCTGGCTTCTCGGTCGCACACCCCAATCTTATGGATGGAGGAAGTTGCGGGACCGAGACAGATCGATCACCACGCAAAAGATCCGAGAGGATTGCCTGAGGGCAAGTAGCCGGAAGGGTCAAGCTCGCCATGATGATGGCCACTTTTTGCTTGGCAAAATCCTCTTTCAAACCCTCCAAGTGGGTGCCAGGCGGGCAATGATCACCACAGAAGTCCTGTGCACTCCTCAATAGTGCAACGTTCGGAAACCCAATTCAATCATAGTTTAGAGGTTCCTGATTTCAGTGGTGGTGTGAGCGTAAGAAAGGCTGGGGGATAAACCAGCCTTTAACGAGATCTTTCGGATGTTGTGGCAAGGTCCGTCATATTTCTGCCTTACCGTTTCCCCATTACTCGTGGGAACAAAATGAAAAAATCAGAATCAATATCAAACAGAAAAATAATTAAACAAAAAAATCGCGCTATGGCTGCCAATGCGGTCACATCTCCTGAAAAGGCTGTCGAGCCAACGCAGGGGTGTGAACGTGCTGTCAACCCTGTGGTTGCCACTAGTAGCGGGAGTCCTTCTCCCTCTACTAGCCGCAATCTCTACTTGAAGGAATTACCCGTCAGTGGAACAGCTGTGACGCTCGGCTGTCCCAAGGGCGGCAATTCCACACACCACCCCTTCCCCGCTCCTGCTAGGACGTCGCAAGCGACCCCAAGAAGGGACACCCCATCCGGAGAGACAAAATCTGCGACATGTGGAATTGACTCGAAGGGTGAGGGCACAACCCGATTGGTATCGGCAGCGACGAATTCTGGTGGTGGGCCCACATCTGTGTCACACGGACGTAGCTCTGGGCCGGCCAACAAGAAGTCCAAGAAGTTACAGGCCAAACGAGACCAACGCAATGTTGAGAGGATTCTAGCCGCAGTCGGTGTCATACCGGCGGCGGAAAGAACCCCGGAGCAAACGCGAAAACTCAAGTGGACTAGTGGCTTTCTTAGCAATAACACCAAACCGACCTGCAGCGACTCAACGTCAAAGCGCAATAGGTCTTTCGAGGGCGACAAGCCTGAAGCGAAAAGGCAGAAGGTGCATTCCAACAGCACAACAGCCTTCAATAAAGATCTTTCCTTTAGCGACGCGCTCAAAGGCAAGATCATAGCAGCGGTCATTGACAGGAGTCATGTGGATGGTAACATCTCTCATGATCAATGGGCAGACGTCAAGGCTCACCTCGGTTTCAGATTTTTATCTGTCATCGAGGAGAATCCGGGACCTCTCCCAGACACAGCCGATGCAGGATGGTACCAAAATCGTATCAAACTCATCGCCTGTGGTGATCAGAGATCTTTCGATCTATACAGGGCTGCTGTCAATGTCAAATGTCAAAGAGCTGTCGCAAACTCTTCAATAGATCTAAGTACACTAGATCTCCTTCTGACTGGGAGTTATATAAACAAGCTCTAAAGCAATATAAAAAAGAATTAAGGAAGAGTAAGAGGTCTTCTTGGAGAAACTTCTGTGGTAAAATAGAAAATACTTCAGAAGCCTCAAGACTCAGGAAAATTCTCTCAAAAAGTCCAACAATACCCAGTGCTTTAAAGACAGAATCTAATAACGCGGAAAAAACTGCAATGGGCCATAGATAGCTTTGATCCATACAAATCTCCAGGACCAGACGGAATCATTCCGGCCAAACTACAAAAAGCTCAGACATGATCATTCCACCATTGGAAATCATTCTGACAAACTGTTTAAGGTTGAGATATATTCCCAAAGCCTGGAGAATGGCAAAAGTAGTCTTCATTCCAAAAGCAGGGAAACCCTCCCACGTTAACCCTAAAGATCTACGACCAATCAGCCTCTTAAAACTTCCTTCCTTCTTAAAACCTTGGAAAGATTGATTGAAATTCACATCAGACATAACTTAAAACCATGTCTCATTTCCACAGCTCAACATGCTTACTCTAAGGGAAAATCAGTAGAAACAGCACTTCATTCGCTTGTATGTAGTATTGATTATTCCCTCAAATACAAAGAATATAACTTAGTAGCTTTCCTAGATATTGAAGGAGCTTTCAACAACGTCAGTTACCAGGCGATCACGACAGCAATGGATAAGCTGAAATTAGAGAAATCACTCATAGATCTTATTAGTCTCATGCTCAAAAGCAGGACAATAACTTCCAGCATGAGAAGTTTTACTACCACCAGATCGGTGAATCGAGGTTCCCCTCCAAGGTGGGGTCCTTTCGCCTCTCTTATGGAACATGGTAGTAAACGACCTACTAACATCATTGGAAGCAGAGGATTTCAGGGTGATTGCCTATGCTGACGACGTTGCAATATCTGTATCTGGGAAACACCCCCAAGTTCTCTCGGAACTCCTACAAAATGCCTTGAATAGGCTAACAAAATGGGCTAAGCAATGTGGCTTGGACGTCAATCCACATAAAACAGAACTAGTACTCTTTTCGAGAAGGTACAAAATTCCTCAAAATAGCCCACCCAAGATTAAAGGAATACCATTAAGGTTCTCCGACCAAGCTAAATATTTTAAACAAAAAACTAAATTGGAAGGCAAATATTGATGAAAGAGTAAAAAAGGCTACTGTAGCGCTTTTTACTTGTAAAAAGGCCATAGGATCAAAATGGGGCTTCTCCCCAAAAATAACTCACTGGCTATACACTTCGGTAATTAGACCGATACTCATTTATGGAGTTGTCGTATGGTGGACAGCACTGGACAAGATGGTAAATCTAAATAAGTTCATCAAAGTCCAGCGGTCAGCAGGTATGTGCATCACAGGAGCACTTCGCTCAACACCAACCGCAGCCCTGGAAGTGCTTTTAAACCTAACACCTCTTGACATCTTCTCCAAAATGGTGGCAGCCAACTCATGTGTGAGGCTTAGAGCCACCTCTCAATGGAACAGTAACAATACTGGACATACTACCATTCTAGACAATTTCAAATCTATCCCAGATCGCTTAGACTATACCACCCCAAAAATGGTATTCGGTAAAAGCTTCAATGTGTCCATCCCTTCAAGATCCTCCTGGGAAGAAGAGGGACCCCTGGAAGACAATGCGATACACTTCTATACAGACGGTTCAAAGACCGATTACGGAGTTGGAAGTGGTATCTATTCGGAATAACTGAATCTCAGTCTATCATACAGACTTCCCAATCAATGTAGTGTATTCCAGGCAGAAGTAATGGCGATTAAAGAGGCACTATCCTGGCTCAGAGAAAACGTTATATCTTGCAAGGATATACGAATCTTCTCGTACAGCCAAGCCGCTCTTAAATCTCTCGCGTCTGTCTCCACAAACTCTCAAGTAGTCCACGATTGTCGATCATCTCTGAATGAGATGACAGAACAGTTTAATATTCACGTCATTTGGGTGCCGGGCCAGAGAGACATTCCGGGAAATTACAAAGCCGATGAGCTTGCCAAAAACGGAACACTTCTGCCAAATGTTAGACAAAAAAATAACATAGAAATACCACTTGCTACATGCAAATATCTTCTCAAACAATATGCTCTAGAAGCAACAAATGCTAGATGGTCACAGAGTACCACCTGCCTAGCAACCAAGCAAATATGGCCAAGCATACTTAAAACGGTCAAAAGGCTTGATATCCCTGAGCAGACAAAATATAAGCTCTACAATTGGAGTAATAACAGGACACTGCCTCATAGGAAGACATGCTCTGAGGCTAGGGGTCTACACAAATGACTTCTGTAGAAGCTGCATGGACGAGGAGGAAGAGGAAACAGTCCAACACCTTCTATGTACATGTCCAGCACTCTCCATTGGAAGGAATAATTTTCTCGGTAATCCCTTCTTCGATAATACCAGTGAACTGGCAACGACTGACACAAAATGTCTCTCTAACTTTATTAAAAGTACAAAATGGTTTGTTTAAGTTCATTACTCTCCCATGAGTAAACTCATTAGTGGTATCACAATGGACCCTTGAGGTCTAAGTGAGTCAACCTAACCTAACCTATGGCCACTTTTTGGATTGCGCCCAAAGCTAAAAGACTAACAAAAAATTGTGTGAAAGAATTTTGTTTAAAAGACCTACGTAACGTAATTTTTGTACGATAGCTTTTTTTTAAATTTCATTGAGTTGAAGATATTGTTCCGCTGTGGAGAAGTATTGGATTGAGAAAGGACCACGATAGCTGTTGTGGACGTTGAAAAGCTAAGTATAGTGTTTTCTTTGTTTACTAAGAATATTGCTTTTTTTTCTGGTGTCCTTCTTTTGTCTCGAATTCGTCCTTTTAACCTTCGAGTCGAAGTATTAATTTCCCGATATTACGGGACGCGTTTACCGCTTTTGATTTTTTTTTTGTCCTATCGAAATAATTTTCTTCGAGTGATTTCTTTTATCGGTTTTATTATTGTATTCATAATTTTTTTTTTTTTGCAAAACATTTATCGAGAATTGACCTCATGTCAACCTCAATAATTCAATTTGTATCTTTCTGTTTTATAAAAGATCCTGGTTTTTAATCCCGGCTATGGCCAAGGTTTTCCAGGCAATAAAACATAATTTAAATTTCCCATCTTGAAAACAAAACCTTTCTTTCATTTTCTAACTTGATTTGAAGACTAATTTTTCAGCTTCTGGTTTTGGTAAACTTCCAGTAAAAAGTTTCCTGGCGCCCACTTTAATCAATACGACTTGGAGAAATTCACCTCGTCGTATTTTGATATCATTTTGATATCAATTTTATTTCAATTTTATTGATCACCTCGATTAATAAAATTTTCACCTAATCGAAACCCCCCCTTAAGCTGAGCTACCGTACTGGCAATACTTTAATTGCTACCTGTGGTGAATTCTTTCACCTGTTGACATATCGACTAACGTTTTTTGTAGGTTAGGTTAGGTTAGGTTGGAGTGGCTGTCCAGATGTCATCGACTCACTTAGACCGCAAGGGTCCATTGTGATATTACTAATGAGGTTACTCATGGGGGAGTAATGAAAATTAAACAAACCATTTTGTGCTTTTAATAAAGTTAGAGAGACACTTTGTGTCAGTCATTGCCAGTTCACTGGTATTGTCGAAGAAGGGATTACCGAGAAAGTTATTCCTTCTAGTGGAGAGTGCTGGACATGTACATAGCAGGTGTTGGACTGTTTCCTCTTCCTCCTCGTCCATGCAGCTTCTACAAAAGTCATTTGTGTAGACTCCTAGCCTCAGAGCATGTCTTCCTATGAGGCAGTGTCCTGTTATTACTCCAATTGTAGAGCTTATATTTTGTCTGCTCAAGGATATTAAGCCTTTTGACCGATTTAAGTCTATGCTTGGCCATATTTGCTTGGTTGTTAGGAAGGTGGTGCTCTGTGACCATCTAGCATTTGTTGCTTCTAGAGCATATTGTTTGAGAAGATATTTGCATGTAGCAAGTGGTGTTCCTATGTTATGTTTTTGTCTAACATTAGGCAGAAGTGTTCCGTTTTTGGCGAGCTCATCGGCTTTACAATTTCCCGGAATGTCTCTGTGGCCCGGCACCCAAATGAGGTGAATATTAAACTGTTCTGTCATCTCATTCAGAGATGATCGACAATCGTGGACTACTTGTGAGTTTGTGGAGACAGACGCGAGAGATTTAAGAGCAGCCTGGCTGTCCGAGAAGATTCGTATATCCTTGCAAGATATAACGTTTTCTCTGAGCCAGGATAGTGCCTCTTTAATCGCCATTACTTCTGCCTGGAATACACTACATTGATTGGGAAGTCTATATGATAGACTGAGATTCAGTTGTTCCGAATAGATACCACTTCCAACTCCGTATTCGGTCTTTGAACCGTCTGTATAGAAGTGTATCGCATTGTCTTCCAGGGGTCTCTCTTCTTCCCAGGAGGATCTTGAAGGGATGGACACATGGAAGTTTTTACCGAATACCATTTTAGGGGTGGTATAGTCTAAGCGATCTGGGATAGATTTGAAATTGTCTAGAATGATAGTATGTCCAGTATTGTTACTGTTCAATTGAGAGGTGGCTCTAAGCCTTACACATGAGTTGGCTGCCACCATTTTGGAGAAGATGTCAAGAGGTGTTAGGTTTAAAAGCACATCCAGGGCTGCAGTTGGTGTTGAGCGAAGTGCTCCTGTGATGCACATACCAGCTGACCGCTGGACCTTGATGAACTTATTTAGATTTACCATCTTGTCCAGTGCGGTCCACCATACGACAACTCCATAAATGAGTATCGGTCTAATTACCGAAGTGTATAGCCAGTGGGTTATTTTTGGGGAGAAGCCCCATTTTGATCCTATGGCCTTTTTGCAAGTAAAAAGCGCTACAGTGGCCCTTTTTACTCTTTCATCGATATTTGCCTTCCAATTTAGTTTTTTGTCTAAAATGAGGCCTAAATATTTAGCTTGGTCGGAAAACCTTAATGGTATTCCTTTAATCTTAGGTGGGCTGAGCTGAGGAATTTTGTACCTTCTTGAAAAGAGTACTAGTTCTGTTTTATGTGGATTGACGTCCAGGCCACATTGCTTAGCCCATTTTGTTAGCCTATTCAAGGCATTTTGTAGGAGTTCCGAGAGAACTTGGGAGTGTTTTCCAGATACAGATATTGCAACATCGTCAGCATAGGCAATCACCCTGAAACCCTCTGCTTCTAATGATGTTAGAAGGTCGTTTACTACCATGTTCCATAAGAGAGGCGAAAGGACCCCTCCTTGTGGGGTACCTCGATTCACCGATCTGGTGGTAGCAAAACTTCTCATGCTTGAAGTTATTGTCCTGCTTTTGAGCATGAGACTAATAAAATCTATGAGTGGTTTCTTTAATTGCAGCTTTTCCATTGCTGTCGTGATCGCTTGGTAACTGACGTTGTTGAAAGCTCCTTCAATATCTAGGAAAGCTACTAGGTTATATTCTTTGTATTCGAGGGAATATTCAATACTGCGTACCAGCGAATGAAGTGCTGTTTCTACTGATTTTCCCTTAGAGTAAGCATGTTGAGCTGTGGAAATGAGACATGGTTTTAGGTTATGTCTGATGTAAATTTCAATCAATCTTTCCAAGGTTTTAAGAAGGAAGGATGATAGGCCGATTGGTCGTAGATCTTTAGGGTTAACGTGGGAGGGTTTCCCTGCTTTAGGAATGAAGACTACTTTTGCCATTCTCCAGGCTTTGGGAATATATCTCAGCCTTAAACAGCTTGTCAGAATGATTTCCAATGGTGGAATGATCATGTCTGAGCATTTTTGTAGTTCGGCCGGAATGATTCCGTCTGGTCCTGGAGATTTATATGGATCAAAGCTATCTATGGCCCATTGCAGTTTTTCCCGCGTTATTAGATCAACTAAATCGCTTGTAGAAGCTTGAGACTCTGATGTTAAGTCGTTAAGTATGTTAGAGCTACCTGGAAAGTGGGTGTCTAATAGCAGATTAAGAGATTCTTCATCTGTGATAGTCCATGTGCCTGCATACGTTTTTCCTAAAGTGTCATAATAACTTTCGCGGCACATCGGCGGTGTGCAGTTTTGATTTTGCTTAATTTAAAATAATTTAAAAGAGAAAAGAATTTAATTCGCGTTCGGTCCTAGTTAATATTGGATTCGGAAATCCAATAGTGTTTAAATTATATATATTGATATATTCAATCAGTCGGTCGGTCGGTGGAAAAGTTCACAACAAATTGGCGCCCAACGTGGGGCTTTTTTTTTGGAATACCTACTTGTGATTGTTTGGTTTTGTCCTGCGTTTAGGGTAGTTAATTGTTTTTGTGTTTAACTGTTTTTTAAAGATTTAAATACTTGGTGATGTTGTTTT
Source organism: Eupeodes latifasciatus (assembly GCA_920104205.1). Taxonomy (NCBI): domain Eukaryota; kingdom Metazoa; phylum Arthropoda; class Insecta; order Diptera; family Syrphidae; genus Eupeodes; species Eupeodes latifasciatus. The sequence goes on from OV049926.1 coordinate 114,361,172, forward strand.
TCATTTAGGTGAGCTGTCTCGGGGAATTTACGGCCATAGGAGGCCTAAGGATATAACCTTAAAAAGGAAAGAAGGGAATTCGGGAGTTTTTTTGATTTTGCCTGGAATAAAATAATAAGTAAGTCCTGTGAATATTTTTTAAGTTTGTGCATATATTGTTTCATAGTCATAGTATACACATATATAATTTTCATCGCTTTTGATATTTATTTTACTTTTATATAAAGTGATATTTTTTTTTGATTTTGGAATCCATTTTGTGATAGTGATTATATAGTGTTTCCTCTCGCACCTTTTGTGGAAATAGATTGCGTATTTTAGTGAAATTTGTTCAATATTCAAGTGTTGCCATTTTACCATTTCAATTCTTTTAATAGATTTTTTTAAAATTTTCTTTCGATATTTTAATTTGACCGAATTTAATAATTAATAAATTAATTGAACAAGTGTTGCCACTTTAGGTTGTCGGAATTTGTTTGGGAAATATTTTAAAAATTTTTGTTCTCTTCTCTTACGATATTGTTAAATAAAGTTATAATAAAATCTTGTTCAACGACGGGTTTACGTGGATGTTTTTTTTCAATCGTTAGTTACTATATACAGTTGAATTAAATTGCTTTTAAATAAAAAGAAAACAAATTTCTTCGTAATTGTGAGACTTTTACCTTCCTTTTCGGTTCTTTCGCGTCTGCTTGTTTTCTTTTTGGTATCAATCAAAAGGGAGTTTTGAGCCTTTCTTTTAACTTTTGTTTTGGCTGAAGATTATTTTACGCATTGTTAAATTTGTTCCGGTGTCATTTTTGAAAAATAATTTTTTTGTAATATGGACGTGAGTCAGATTAATAGGTTATTTTAGGACGAGATTACCTATGAAATAGAATGTCGCGGTTTGATTGTCGGTACGGTTGAAGATATGAGAAAGTCTCTTAGGACGACGCTTAAGTTAGAACGTAGGAATTCTTTTGTAGCATCATATCCTTTCACTTTCGAGGAGGATTTGATGGCAGTTGAAAAGAAAGTGGTTGAGATAGGGAAACTTGTAGAGAAACTTGTAGAGAATCCCCCGAAGTCGGAAACTTCGGGTGAATATTTAAAAATTTTAACGAAAGTAGAATGGTGCTTGCGTAGGTTAGATAGGAGCATTCCTGAAAATGAAAGTCAGGATAAATCAAAGCTTGCCTTGAAAAATAAGGTGATTATGACCATGTCGGTATTGGAGAGGGATGATGAGGAGGATATTGAGGAAGAACAGGTTGTAAGGGAAAAAGAGAGGGATACACAGCTCCCCGCTGCAACAACAAAAAGTGGGCCTATAGGTACTGCTGTCGATACATCAACAAGCGTAAAAGAGGCAGTCGATAGGAGGAATAATCCAGAAAATGGCGATTTTGTCCCAGGAAGGATTTATGTGGAATCGGACCGATTCCAAAACATCGCCAAATGGGAAGTTAAATTCACTGGGGAACGAATTATGACGACCAGCTTTTAGAGGAGATTAGGCGTCGGACTCAAGGCAAGGATGGATCCATCGGTGTCTATGTCGCGACGATGTCGAATTTGTTTGGTAGATTGACAGAACCCATAACTGAAAGTAGAAGGTTGTCAATGATCCAAAGGAACTTGACACCCTTTTACCAAACACAACTTGGTTTGGCGAAACCAATTTGTGTGTCAGATTTGGTAACGTTAGGTAGGAGCTTAGAAGCCGTTAGGGCCAACGTAGATGCGTATGTCCCACCACCAAGTGTTAGGCAGAATAGGTCTTTGCTAGAACCGGATCTAGCATATGTAGGTGTCGATACTCCCTCGATTTCGGTTGTTACAGAGAACAATCTCGTATCAATTCGAGCATTCGGCGTTTTAAGTGTAATGGATCAGGCCATTATGCAGATAGGTGTTCCGCTCCTAGGCGTTGTTACGGGTGTGGAGCTTTAGGGGTCAAAAGATCAGAGTGTAGAAAATGCTCGGGAAATGGGCAGCGAACTCCTGCGGCAGCAGGGCGAGGAGTTCAGAAGCGTTAGGGTTTTTGCCTGCTGGAAACCAGCAGGTTTCATTTAGGGTTCACCTTGGAGGCAAACGGGAATGATAGGAGATCATTTTTAAAAAGTAGTATTTATGGTTCTGAATTCGTAGGACTACTAGATTCAGGAGCTTCCAGGACCATAATAGGTAGCGACTCTAGGAAAATACTTGGTGATTTAGGGTTTACTGTGAAGAAAGACACTGTCCACTGTGTGTGTTTGGCAGACGGGTCAGGTGTCGAAGTGTTAGGGATGCTCTCTCTTCCGATAGTAGTTGAGGATAGGGCAATCATTATTGATTGCTTAACTATACCAACTTTGCCGCACACCGTGATTTTAGGCGCAGATTTTTGGGCGCTGTCGGGCATTGTCCCGGATCTCAGGTCACGAGAGTGGAATTTTTTCGAACAGAGCATTGCTGTTTCGGTATGTTCTATTATAGAACGATCAGAGTTAGATAATAGGGAAATAAAAGCTTTAGAAACATTAGTGGAGGATTCATTTAGGAAAATGCCCGAGGGCTTAGGTTGCACAACACTAGTTGAACACAAAATTAGGACGTCGGCGGAGCCGATAAAACAACGGTACTATCCGGTTTCCCCGGCAATGCAGGTTCATATAGATAGGGAACTTAATGAAATGTTATAGGCAGGAGTTATTGAGAGATCGACAAGTGCTTGGTCATCTCCAATACTGTTAGTAAAAAAGAAAGATGGCTCCTTTAGATTCTGCGTAGACTATAGGAAGCTGAATAAGAATACGGATAGGGATGCGTATCCCTTACCGTATATTAGTTCAATTTTAGATAGGCTTCGTGGTGCTAGGTTCTTGTCTTCACTAGATATCAAGTCAGCGTACTGGCAGATACCTATGGAGGAGGAATGTAAGCCTTATACTGCCTTTACGGTACCTGGGCGGGGTTTATTTCAGTTTAGGAGAATGCCATTCGTTTTCGTCTATTTAGACGACATCATTATCATTGCAGAAACTTTTGAAAAACATCTCGAAGTTCTCAGTGAAGTGATGAAAAGGTTGAGCGATGCCGGATTAAAGGTTAGCAAGGAAAAATTCAACTTTTGCATGCCTTCGCTTAAATTTTTAGGATATATAGTGGATCGTAATGGGTTGCATGTCGAGGAGGGAGAAAAGGTTGTCTGTTACCTTAGCTGGTCCTTAAATAGAAAGAAAAGGAATTATAGTACGACAGAGAAGGAATGCTTTGCTGTGCTTTGGGCTATTGAGAAGTTGCGACCGTATCTTGAAGGTGTTCGATTTACTGTCGTAACTGATCATTATTCCTTGGTATGGCTAAGTAATTTGAAAGATCCACAGTGTAGGTTGGCTCGTTGGGCCATTAGGTTACAACAGTTCGACTTCGGAATCGTTCATCGCAAGGGGAAAGAGCATGTGGTTCCAGATATGCTGTCTCGAGGAGTGCCACAGTTGGGTGGTACCTCAGAAGAGGTTTCAGACCCTTGGGTGGTAAAAATGATTACCAATCCACTCAGGTTTCCGGCCTGGAGAGTTGAACATGGATAGTTGTTCAAGCTCGTAAAGGCTAGTCATATTATAGTTCATCAAGATAATCAAGGATGGAAGAGAGTGATAGGTAAAAAGGATAGGTTAGGGATTTTACAGGATAATCATGATAACCCATTAGCGGGTCACATGGGAGTTAGGAAAACTTTTGCCAGGAAAGCGGCAAAGTTTTACTGGCCAAAAATGAGGGCTGATATCACCAAGTACGTTAGGAGTTGTCAAGTTTGCCAACAGGTAAAACCTATTAATGAAAAACCAGCTGGGTTAATGACGGAGAGGGTAGGAATCAAATCACCGTGGGAGATGATTTGTATAGATTTGGTAGGGCCGCTTCCTAAATCTAGTAGGGGTTTTATATACATACATTCTGACGGTGGTGGATTACTTCACAAAGTTTCCACTACTGTTTGCGTTGAGGTCGGCTACTGCAAAAGCTATCTGTAGGGAACTCGAAGACAATATCTTCCTACTTTTTGGCATACCAAAGGTGACCGTCTGTGACAACGGTCCTCAATTTCGATCGAAGGAATTGAAAACGCTTTGCCAGACGTACGCGTCACAAATAAAATTTACAGCCCATTATCACCCGCAGGCGAATCCTGCGGAGAGGATCAATCAGATCCTTAAAACCACCTTAAGGGCATATGTTGGGGAAAATCAACGGGTTTGGGACACTCAACTGAGTAAAGTCGCGTGCGCCATGAAGTTTTGGGAGTATCTCCTTACTATGCGAACTTCGGGAGGGAAATGGTAACTTCGGGTAAAGAAGTACCATCTGTAGGGAATGATTCAGAAGACGTTCAGGATCCGGAGGGGATCAGGGAACGCTTTCAAAGGCTTAGGGCCGATATTGTAAAGAAGCTGGGAGTAGCTTCTAAACGTTCTGCGGAAGCCTACAATCTTCGACTTATTATGCAGCCAAATTAGCACCGAATTTTGTCGGTGCGTTTGTAATTGATAAGCGTTTGTCACCTTGGACATACGTCTTGAAAGATAGTAATGGTAAAGAACGCGGAACTTGGCATGTTAAGGATTTAAAACCGTTTACAAATGCATCCGAAAATTTTAATGATTAACGTAGTTTACTTTTGTTCTGATTACTTTGCGCTTTGATTTTGTTAAATTGATTTTAGTTCACGATTTTTTTTTCTGATGGAAATTATTTTTATTTCTCTGGGGCCGTCTTTGGAAATGTGTTACCTATGGCGTTACCCAACGGTAACTACATTTCCTAGGAGGTAAGGGTGGGATTTGTTGCGGTAAATTTGACCACACCAAGTTTCACCTCCCTTTTTGCTAACCACCCTTAACAATTCTTACTGCGGCCGCAAAATTCTGGAAGAGTTTAGTAGAAACCTGGACCTTCAGCCAGTGACCTGCTCTTCTAGCATTTTGGGGAAGCAAATTTAACAGGTCTTACCAAAGTGTGCGAAAGGATTCCACACCAACGAACTGTGCGACGACGGTTGGCCCACATATTGGTTGAACAATATCGTCAAGGCATGAAGACGATACCCATGCCCAACAATGTGTGTAGAAAGGTCACACCAACTTTAACGTAGTATGGCCGAGGTCCACCATAAAGTATTAACGATAGAAAAATCACTGCAAGAATATCTTAATAATACTTTCATTTTAATTATAGGCTTGGCTACCGACTTCCTTCAACACGACATATGTAAGTAGTTTTTCCTCAACCAAAATCTAGCGCGTGTAGGTACTCGGTAATGCGAGGAATTCCACACGATTTTTCCAGAAAGTCTTGGCTGGAATGGGTTCGAAAGTGAAGAGCTGAACTCACTCATTGAGCTACTGCGTGATCGCATCACCTTTTTAAAGAGATCGCGTGCGATGAAAGATACCTGGCTTCTCGGTCGCACACCCCAATCTTATGGATGGAGGAAGTTGCGGGACCGAGACAGATCGATCACCACGCAAAAGATCCGAGAGGATTGCCTGAGGGCAAGTAGCCGGAAGGGTCAAGCTCGCCATGATGATGGCCACTTTTTGGATTGCGCCCGAAGCTAAAAGACTAACAAAAAAATTGTGTGAAGAAATTTTGTTCAAAAGACCTACGTAGCGTAATTTTTGTACGATAGCTTTTTTTTTAAATTTTATTGAGTTGAAGATATTGTTCCGCTGTGGAGAAGTATTGGATTGAGAAAGGACTACGATAGCTGTTGTGGACGTTGAAAAGCTAAGTATAGTGTTTTCTTTGTTTCCTAAGAATATTGCTTTTTTTTCTGGTGTCCTTTTGTCCCAAATTCGTCCTTTTAACCTTTGAGTCGAAGTATTAATTTCCCGATATTACGGGACGCGTTTACCGCTTTTGATTTTTTTTGTCCTATCGAAATAATTTTCTTCGAGTGATTTCTTTTATCGGTTTTATTATTCATTCATATTTTTTTTTTTTGCAAAACATTTATCGAGAATTGACCTTCTGTCAACCTCAATAATTCAATTTGTATCTTTCTGTTTTATAAAAGATCCTGGTTTTTAATCCCGGCTATGGCCAAGGTTTTCCAGGCAATAAAACATAATTTTAATTTCCCATCTGGAAAATAAAACCTTTCTTTCATTTTCTAACTTGATTTGAAGACTAATTTTCACCTAATCGAAACCCCCCCTTAAGCTGAGCTACCGTGCTGGCAATACTTTTATTGCTACCTGTGGTGAATTCTTTCACCTGTTGACATATCGAATGACGTTTTTCGTAAAGTGTCATAATAACTTTCGTGGCACATCGGCAGTGTGCAGTTTTGATTTTGCTTAATTTAAAATAATTTAAAAAAGAAAAGAATTTAATTCGCGTTCGGTTCCTAGTTAATATTGGATTCGGAAATCCAATAGTGTTTAAATTATATATATTGATATATTCAATCAGTCGGTCGGTCGGTGGAAAAGTTCACAACAAAGGGTTGCAAAGTTGTCTTTGCCAATAAGGTGTGTCAGATTTGGAAAGGTAATGTCCAGATTGCAGAAGGAGATTTGATTTCTTCTATGTATGTGTTGCGTCAGGCAAAAAGAGTTCTTTTAGCGGTTCACAAAGAAGATTGTATTCACCAGTGGCATCGAAAGCTTAGACATAGAGATGAGGATGCAATTAAATCCATTCAGTCAAAACAAATGGGTTCAGGTTTGTCAATTAAAGATTGTGATGTTAATAAAACCTGTGAAGTTTGTATCCAAGGAAAGTCTGCCAGATTGCCATTTCCAAAAGTATCCAAAAGTGATTCGCAAAGCGTACTCGACTTAGTACAGACAGATGTTTGCGGTCCTATGGAAGTGGTCAGTCCAAGTGGTAATCAGTATATAGTCACGTTCATAGACGATTACAGTAGATTTACAATAACATTCTTGATGCGGCAGAAGTTCACTACAGCATATTCTCCACAGCAGAACCGTATTGCTGAAAGACGCAACAGGTCCCTTGTTGAAATGTCCAGATGTATGCTAATTGATTCGAACTTAAGCAAAGAGTTCTGGGCAGAAGCAATATTGACAGCCACATACATACAAAACAGATTACCAACAAGAGCAACTGCAACAACACCTTTCGAGCTCTGGTATGGGTCCAAATCGGATTTTAAACAATTTCGTACATTTGGTGAAAGATGTTTTGCACATATTTCCAAAGAAAAGAGAAAAAAGTGGGACAACAAGTCGAAATGTTTAAATTTTGTTGGCTATGATGCAAACTCGAAAGCATACAGACTTCTAGACACCAGTACGAAAAAGATAATTATTAGCAGAGATGTTCATTTTTTGAAGTATTCAGCCAAAGTGGAGGAAAGTCCAATTAATCATCGAAGCTTTCCAGAAACTAACAGTAAAAAGAAAGATGAGGTTCCTCAAAGTAATAGCGATGATGACAATTTCGAATTTGTAATCAAAAGTAGACGCAATAAAGAAAAGGAGGATGATCATTTGGACACAGATTCGAATTCTGAAAGTATATTTTACGGTTTCGATGAATCATTGAACGAATGGCAGAATGAATGTGAAAATGAAGTACCACAGCAAAGAACATCAGCCAGAACAACAAAAGGAAAACCACCAAGCAGACTAATCAATGAGGTAAATGTACTTAAGACTATTAAAGAATTCGATCCGACCAGTTTTCAGGAGGCGATATCTTGCGACAAAGCTCAATGTTGGAAAAGCGCAATGCGGGATGAAATGAACGCCTTATCGGGTAACAATACATGGGAGCTGGTGGACCTACCTGCTGGCAAGAAGGCAATCGGTTGTAAGTGGGTGTTCAAGTCTAAAGAAGATTCAAGAGGAGAACTGATTTACAAGGCACGTTTGGTAGCGCAAGGATTTCTCCAGCGCCATGGACTTGATTACGATCAAACATTCGCTCCAGTCGTTCGGCAAACTACTGTGCGAACGTTATTAGCTGTAGCGGGTCATAGAAAAATGCATGTATTACATTTGGATGCTAACACTGCGTTCCTCAATAGCGACCTTAAAGAAACAATCTACATGCGACAGCCGATGGGATTCATTGAAGAAAATAAAGAACACAAGGTATGTAAACTAAATAAAACCATCTATGGGCTAAAGCAGTCAGCAAGGGCGTGGAACCAAACTATCAACAATGTTCTCTTGAAAAATGGATATTAGTATTTAGTATTTTAGTATTTTTATTCAATTTGAAAGCTTACACAGTAAGATACAATATCTTATAAACTAGTGAAAGCTAAATAAGAGTTTAAATGAAAAGGTACAGTATATACAATTCAAAAAAAAAAAAATTATCAAAGCAAAATTGACCAATGTCTTTTCAAGAAGTCTGTGGGTGAGTTTTTAGTTTATGTGCTTGTATATGTCGACGATTTATTAGTCATCAGTAAAAATCAAAAATTAATCGATGACACCGAAAGCCTGCTCAAATCAAAGTTCAAAATAAAAAATCTCGGAACGATAAAAAATTACGTAGGTCTTGAGTTATATCGAGATGATGATGGACATTTTTCCATAAGCCAAACAGCATACATCAATAAAGTTATTGAAGAGATGGGACTGAAAGATGCGAAAATTTCAAAGACGCCGATGGACCCAAGCTATGGGAAGTCAAATGTTGAAGTTAATTTTTTATCTGACAACGAAAAGTATCAAAAGTTTATTGGGTGTTTACTTTACATCGCAATCAGTTCCCGACCAGATATCGCAGCAAGTATAAGCATATTATCTTCCAAAGTGTCAAAACCTACAGTTGAAGATTGGAACGAGCTGAAACGTGTTGCAAAATATTTAAAAGGGACATCTCAACGGAGATTGTTTCTTAGCCAAAACAACAATAAAGAACATCTTATTGGGTATGCGGACGCCAACTGGGCAGAAGACAGAAAAGAACGAAAATCTAATTCCGGCTACATTTTTAAAGTTTTCGGTGGTGCTGTAAGTTGGTGCTGTAAGTTGGTGCTGTCGTAAACAAACCTGTGTAGCATTGTCCTCGACCGAAGCAGAATTCATAGCCCTGGCTGAAGCAAGTTGTGAAGCAGTTTGGCTGAAGAAGTTACTTGCAGATATAAATGAAGAATTTACGGGACCTGTTCATATCTGGGAAGACAACCGAAGCTGCCTCAAACTATTAACCAGCGAGAAGCATAGCAACAGATCCAAACATATCAACACCAAGTATAACTTCGTAAAAGATTATATCAATAAAGGAATAATAACATCACAATATTGCAGCAGCGAGGATATGTTGGCTGATCTTCTTACCAAGCCGTTAACATCTAATAGAGTCTTGGAGTTAAGAACAAAATGCGGACTTAGTGTGTTATTACACTCAGACTTTTTTGGAAAGACTCAAATAAGTGCGAAAGAGAAAATAAATAATAAATAAAAATACTTTAAAAAGTCTCTATCCGCAGAGTTCTGGGTTCTGGATTCTTGGATTGTTTTTGACGTTTCTCTTTCTTGCCTTTCTTTGTTTCTTGGCGTTGCTTTATTATTCTTTCTATTGTTACCGAGTAAACAAGAAATATTCCGTCGGACAAATTCAAGTGGAGCAAAGACCTTATAATGAAATTAAATGAAGGAATGATTGAAAGAGTCTAGCTTGGTAGTTTAAGCTTTGGAATGTTTCACCCGTTGAAACAAAGTGATAGCCAACTTTTCTGGCCTCCAAAATTGTATTTTTATGTCGTTTTCAATGAAAAGCAGGTTAAAAGTGTCTTCATTCATCCTTTTATAATTTAAAAACGATGGATTATCATTTGATTTTAGTTCTTTTGTCAAGAAAATGAAGGATTCTCTCCAGATTTCAATCTAATTCCTATTTTTACATTATTTGGAATTATTATCCGTATTCATAATGTCAATAATCATTGCTGTAGTAAAAAGTGCAGTTTTCTTCAATTATTTTCACACTTTGACTTTGTGGATGAGAACAAAAAATGAAAGAGAAGTGTCAAAAACACGCAACCGAAAACAATCCGAGTGTAATAATGCGAGATTGACGGGATGAGTGTTCAAAAGAAAATATGCGAAACACGCAGCATACAAAAAGTCTGGGTGTAATAACCCTCTTATAGAACCAGTTTGTAGAGGAGTGTTGGAGTTACAAACAAGTTCTATCACTATGATTTTTATAAACAGTCCTTTTTGTAATTACATATTGTACTAATATATAGTTATCCCTTTTGTTCTTAAAAGATCATATAAAAGCAAAGTGTGTTATTACACCCAGACTTTTTGTATGCTGCGTGTTTCGCATATTTTCTTTTGAACACTCATCCCGTCAATCTCGCATTATTATAGTACGTTTTCTCCAACAAATAATCCGAGATTTAAGGCAAGTGATTTAAAATAAATCATGAGGTGTTTCCACCAAAGAAAAGGAGATTAATTTGACGTTTGGTTAATGTCATAACAACCAAACTTCAAATTATTTTCCTTTCGAAAAGAAAAAAAATATGTATTTGTTCACTCATCATCTGTAATTAATTAGTTTTATTATATTCTTGTACATATTAGTTTAGTTTTTGTTGACATTTCCATCTGTCAATAAACGAAATTGGCGTTTAAATGGGTCGGTTCAACAATTATTCTCCGAAAAAAAGTTTGTTTGATTTGACAAACTAATGTTTCCAAGTAGATTTCAATGAGTTTTATTTGAAATCTTCATTTGAGGAGATTATTATTATTAGCAATGATTATTGACATTATGAAGAAGTGTGTTATTACACCCAGACTTTTTTGGAAAAACTCAAATAAGTGCGAAAGAGAAAGTAGGTGAAATAGAAATACTTTAAAAAGTCTCTACTCGTAGATAGATAGATAGAATGTCAATAATCATTGCTGTAGTAAAAAGTGCAGATTTCTTTAATTATTTTCATACTTTGACTTTGTGGATGAGAACAAAAAATGAAAGAGAACTGTCAAAAACACGCAACCGAAAACAATCCGAGTGCATGATACAACTAAATTAGTTGTATCATGATCCGAGTGTAATAATGCGAGATTGACGGGATGAGTGTTCAAAAAAAAAATATGCGAAACACGCAGCATCAAAAACACTTTATATGAAGATATAAATCCTTCGTACGTATCACCCTTCAAAACCCATTTGTTTACATTGTTGTATTTGTAATGTGGAAGAATTCAACGAGTAAAATTGACGTGTTTTCACGCATACATAGACACATTTACTGAGTTTTTAGGGGAAATTTCATAAATTAGAGGAGAAATTACACGCACACTAAGACATACTTTATGAGGCCAGTTTCCGGTTTAGCTTGTAGGCAAACCAATATGGCTACCGAGGATTTATATCTTTACTAGAGTGTTTTTGCGCAGCATACAAAAAGTCTGGGTGTAATAACACACGAACTCTGCGGGTAGAGACTCTTTCGCACTTATTTGAGTCTTTCCAAAAAAGTCTGGGTGTAATAACACACAAAGCTTTGGTATCTAACGGATACAAATCTAAAACTTATTCTTTTGTAAAACGCGTTCATGTAAAGTAATCTTTCTATTTGCATTTATAATAAAAGTCTTAAATACAAATTCGCCATTTCTTTTATTTTATTGGAATACGGAAAAGGTAAAGAGTATAATAAACTTCAACACTGCTTGCATATGTAATTGGCTTATCTTTTCCAACTGTCCCTTGCGAAAGTATAGCTCCTATTGCTTTGTCACTAGCGTCAGTTGTAAGTATAAAGGGTTCATCAAAATTGGGATAGATAAAAAGAGGTGGAGATATTAATAGGTTTTTTAAGCTTTGAAAAGCTTCCTGGCATTTGTCTGTCCAGTTAAACTTAACGTCTTTCCTTGTCAAATTAGTCAGGGGTTTGGCTATTTTTGAAAAATTGGGAATAAATTTTCTGTAGTAATTGGCTTATCCTAGGAATGATTGAATTTAATGCAAGTTTTTAGGAACTGGAAAAGTTTGTACACAACTTACTGTACCTGGGTCTGGATGTGCTCCCTCTGAAGAACATTTGTGTCCTAAATATACTACTTTTCGTCTCAAAAATTGACATTTCTTTACATTTAATTTTAAATTATGTTCTCTTATTTTTTAAAAGATTAATTCAAGCTTGAGATCTTCGATGTTTTTTCCGTATACAACAATGTCATCTAAATAAACAAAACATTCCAACCCTTGTAATCCTGTTAGAATGTAATTCATTAGTTGTTGAAAAGTGGCTGGGGCACTTTTTAGTTATAGGGCTTTTCTTGATCAAAATAAGAAACAAAACGTATTAACTTAAACAAAACTTCTTTATTACTAATGAAAAATATTATTTTGATTACATGGAAACAGTGAAAAATAAATAAGCTTTAATTTGATTATTCTGAGCAGAGTAATTATTAAGTACAATGATATTTCATATCGTAAGAGATGAAGCCTCTTACAGTTCGGCCATCCTGACTATAAATCGTCCTCGATTTACAATTACATGCAACAACATTTACATCAACATAACATTTTTCTTTTAAATTACTATTTTTCTTTTAAATTCTCTTACATCTATAGACTTTTAAACAAAATTGAGTACATCATACATGAATACAATTAACGTTATGAAATAATGTGTTTTAATCATATAGGTATATCAGTTTTTTTTTTACTGTTCAATTTGGAAAAAAAAAATAAAAAAACATAATGACAAAGTTTTAACATTAAAAAAAAAATTTTACATAAAATTGATAAAAAAAATAAAAAAATCCGATTAAATTGATTGATGCAAAATTAGAGATTATGTTTGAACATAAGGCTTCATGTTCTCAGGGCAACATACATACGGCACGCGAGATATTTGGATATTTTCTATGTCTTCTATAATATAACGGTCATTAGGCAAGACTTTTTTAACCTCATAGGGACCTTTATATTTAGCTTTCAATTTTTTGTTTAATCCTGGAGTATTTACAACGTTTTTGATTAGGACATAATCACCGACTTTGTATTTCAAAGGTGGCTTATGATGTTTATCAAAATTAATTTTGGCTTTTGACAGTTTTTTCCTTTGCAAATTTTCGGAGCTCATCTAAATTTCTAGGTTCTTTCTGTAATATATTTTCTTCTAGATATTCTTTTAAGTTGTCCATAACTTCGCCCTTTTGACAAACACCAAAGAGGAGTACACTAGGGCAAGCACCTGTGCTCTTGTTTTGTGTGTTATTTAGAGCAAACTCAACCTTTTTGAGATGTAACATCCAACTACCTGAATCCATTTCACTTTCTTTCGACAGCATAGGGGTAAGGAACCTGTTTATTCGTTCAACCTGGCCGTTGGACTGAGGTGAGCTAGTGGCCACCTTAATATGTTGAATGTTATACTTTTTACAGAAATCTAAAAAATCGCCTGAGGTGAAACAACTTTTCCCTATCTGAAATGATGAGTGTTGGCTTACTATAGTATGCAAAATAAGATTCAAGGCATTGAATTACTTCTTTAGTCGTCGTAGTTTTAACAGCGTAAAGCTTCGTATGACATTCCTTTCCATCGAAGCTGGAACATAAAACAATATTTCCTTGTTAATTTTTCGATAGACTAACCCATTTATAAGTTCGTAGCTAGAACTCTCCCTTTTTTGAAGCAACTCGACTAATCTTTGTACAGTTTTATCTTTTTGCTGCAATGCAGCAAGCGCATGCTCAAACGTTTCAGGTTCAACATCCAAAATGTTATGACACCGACTTAAGGCATCAACATGACCCATTCTCTTACTGTCTCGGTGCTCGAGGACGTAATCGAAATTTTGGAGCTCTAGAGCCCAACGAGAGATTCGAGGATTAAGATTCTTTTTATTTAGAGTTTGGGTCAGTGACCTACAGTCAGTGACAATTTTGAACCGAATACCTGAAAGATAAACTCGAAATCTCCGTAGTGCGTATATGATAGCAAGGGTTTCCATCTCGTAAGAATGGTATCTTGATTCTTGATCCGTGGATCTTTTCGAAAAGAAAAAAATAGGATGGAGCTTTTTGTCTTCTTGGCGCTGTAGCAATACAGCTCCAAAACCTAAGCTGCTGGCATCGCAGTGAAGCTCCGTCTCGGCGGTCGGACTATAAATGCTCAAAAGTGGAGCTTCTAAAAGCGTTTTTTTCAAAGTGTTAAAAGCATCCCATTGCTTATCTCCAAATTCAAACTTTGTGTTCTTTTTCAACAAATCGTTAAGTGGTTTTGCTAAAAGAGAAAAATCTTTTATGAATTTTCGAAAGTAAGAGCATAAGCCCAAAAACGAGTGCAACTTCTTTTCATTTGTAGGTATAGGAAAATCGGCTACATCTTTTAAACCTTCATAATTTGGACCTTTTCCATTCGTTGAAACCTCATATCCCAAATACCTAATTTTCTCATACATAAAAATGCACTTATCTAAACGAAGATGCAAACTATATTTGGAGACAACATCTAAAACCTCTTTTAAGACTATAAAATGTTCTTCTTTAGTCTTCGTTGCATTCAACAAATCATCGATATAAACCAAAAGTTTACCAGAATCAATAAGATTTTTAAAAAATTTATTAATGTAACGCTGAAAAAATGCTGGGCCGTTCTTAAGCCCAAATGGCATTCGAAGGTATTCGAATTTTCCCATTGGGGTTACAAAGGAAGTTAGTTTAATAGAATCTTCGGGCATTTTCACGTGGTGAAAACCACTTTTAAGATCAAGCAAAGAAAAGTATTTTTGTTTCGCAATCGGTCCAGTCGATCTTCTGTTAACGGCAATGGAAAATTATCCTTGACCGTGATTTTGTTTAAATTGCGGTAATCGACACAAAGTCGAACTTCACCTGACTTTTTCTTTGTCAGTACTATCGGAGATGCGAACGGTGAATTACTTTCACGAATTATGTTATTTTTAAGCAAGTCGTCCAGAACTTTCTGCAACTCAATTTTATGTGCATATGGAAGACGTCTAGGAGCACAATGAAAAAAACTGTTTGGATTAGTCAAAACTATTTCCATTTCATAACCGTTATGTGAATATTTTGCATTGGTTGTAATACTCCCGAAAACTAAATGTTCTAATTTTATCTTTTCATCATAAGTCAAATTCTCGTTTATATTCAAGTTAACAATTTCGTCGCGGGCATTGCATAAATCAATTTTTGAAATAATTTCGTCACAAACAGGATTTTCATTTTTTTCAACATAATTTTCATCATCAGGTTTAAAACTAACATTCAAATCCTTTACACATTCTAAATTTTTAACATTTTCAAACTTTTCTTGTTCTTTAACATCAGCTCTTTCGTTTTCAACTATTTTAGTATCTAAATCACCAATCGCTAACTTAACATTTGTTTTATGTAAGAAATCTCGACCTAATATGATTGGGTCGTTCATAGTTTTGTCACTCACAACATATAGACAAAAATTAACATAGTTATCATAAAATTTAACATCACATGATAAATTACCTAAAATTACCAATTGGGAACTGTTAATTCCAACGAAACTGCAAAGTGATGGTTCAAGTGACGTCATCAAAATGGGTGGTACGTACCGTTGTTGGATGAAACTTATAGGACTGCCAGTATCTATAACGGTCATGATGTTCATCCGAGCTCCAAAACTTTCAGCTTCCCGATTCGCAGATTTAATTTCATAGTCCAACACTCCATGAAAATCGGTCATCAATGTTGAAACTGGAGATTCCATTGTACATTTTCCTCTCTGGATGACGAGAACTGAAGACTTTTGTGGACAATTGGTGATAATATGTCCATTTTGTCCGCATCGGAAACACGAACCTTTTACTCGGGGAGCTTTGGGACAGTTACTTGATATGTGACCCTCTTCGTTACTGTTAAAGCACCTGACCTTAGCATCAACACGTGGCACACTTCTCGAAGGTTGTACAGATCTGTTGTAACCAGAACTCGTAGGTTGCAACTCGGATTTCATTTTTTCATACTTGCGCAGAATGTTCTTGAGATCAGCGATGGTATTTGCAGTAAGCATGATTTGCTTATTAAATATTGAATCAGGGATCCCCTTGATTATATAGGCAATCACATCCTGTTCATCAATCTCTGCGGAAGAAGCTATCTCCTGCATGGATAAAACATATTGCTGGTAATTTTTATCTCTACGTTTTTTTCGATTTCGCAATGTGTTATGGACGTCTGTTGCGGTTGTATGGTAGTGAAACTCGGACATCAGAGCGGCTCTCAGATCTTTCCATGATCGAAACGTTCTTGACCGCAAAAATAACTTGGCCGTACCTTTAAGGAGTCTTTTGAAATAAATGAAAGTCTCTGACTCACTCAGATGGTAAGTGACCATAGCATCCTCGTAGTTTTCAATCCACTTACTAATAGGGTAATTATCGTCGCCACTAAATAATGGTAAGGACTCCTCGATATAACGTGACGAATGTGCACTAATGTGCTGGAACTCACGAATAGGGCTGTTAGTGCTGAGTTCAGCCAAACGTTTTTCCAACGCAGCGATTTCTTCCTTTTTCTTGACTAAATCACGGAGTTTTTCAAGACGTTGTGACACAGCGTCATCCTCGTCTTCATGTGCGTCATCACAACTTGCCTCACCTTCCTGGTCAACAACAAGGAACAGATTTTCAATCTGCTCAGGTTCAAGCGAATCAATGGCTTCATTTAAACGGGCCTTAAGTGAAGTCTTGGTACCATGTGTGTTTAAATTCATCTGGACAAGCTTCTCTTTAAGGATTTGCACAGAAGCGTTTTCCAAAAAACTCAAAACACGAGCCATTGCATTTGGATCCATGTTTGGAAAAATTTTAGAATCAAATTTTAGGAAAAAAAAATTTTAAGTAAATTTTCCTTAATTTATCGTAAGAAATGCAACCACTATTCAATTAAATGAGGAACTTTATCCCACTTCTGATTTATTATAGGGCTTTTCTTGATCAAAATAAGAAACAAAACGTATTAACTTGAACAAAACTTCTTTATTACTAATGAAAAATATTATTTTCATTGCATAGAGACAGTGAAAAATAAATAAGCTTTAATTCGATTATTCTGAGCAAAGTAATTATTAAGTACAGTGATATTTCATATCGTAAGAGATGAAGCCTCTTACATAGTTTAAATGGCATACGCTTGAATTCGTAATGACCATAAGCTGTACTAAAAGCAGTTTTTTCCCTATCACAGGGTGCCACTAATACCTGATGATACCCACTAGCTAGATCTAGAGTGGTAAAATACCTAGAATGACCCAACTGGTCAAGTATGTCCTCAATTCTTGGTAATGGGAATGCGTCCCCTATGGTACATTCATTGAGTTTCCTAAAATCAACGACTACTCTTTATCGTGTTTCACGATCAGGGCCTGCTTTCTTTGGTACTACCAGAAGTGGTTAGGTTAGGTTAAAGTGGCTGTTGGTTGGGACGTCCAACACACTTAGACCAAAGTATGGTCCGTTGTGATACCACATGGATCAGTTAATCAGCTTAACTCGTTGAACCAATTGGAGCTTCGAATGAAGCGTAGGAGACAAGTAATGTCTGAATTTTTTAGATCGCTGGTATCGTTAAAGTAGTAGTCTCCAAGGTGGATTCTACGTCTTTGTGATAAGGCAGGGCATGTGCACAGAAGATGAGAGATTGTCTCCTCTTCATCTTCGTCCATGCAACTCCTACAAAAATCATTTGCAGGGGCTCCAAGTCGAATAGCATGCCTTCCTATTAAGCAGTGCCCAGTCAGGACACCTATAACGTAGCTAATGTTCAATCTACTCAGAGAGATTAATTGTTTTGAGCGCCTGGCGCTAAGAATAGGCCAAATTAGTTTAGTTGCGACACAGGTGGTGGTGTTATTCCACCTGAAGTTTGTTTTCTCTATGGTATCTTGCTTTAGCATGAGCTTACATGTAGCTAAGGGGATATCTATGCTAGCATTGTGAGCCAGCAAAGGTAAAGTTGTTGCGCTTTTTGCAAGCTCGTCAGCTTTGCAATTTCCTGGAATGGCTCTATGGCCCGGCACCTAGAAAAGGTGAATGTTGAACTGCGTAGCCATCTCCGTAAGAGATGATCGACAATTTAGGGCTGTTAATGAATTTGTGGAGACTGAGTCTAGGGACTTTAGCGCGGCTTGGCTATCCGAGAAGATGCGTATATCATTAGTTGATATAACGTTTTGAAGCTATAGTTATTAAACTGAGGATGGGGTATGGTGTAGTCAATATTACTGTTTATAGTTCTGAACGAGTTCAATATAGTGGTGTGGCCAATTCCATTATTGATCCACAGAGAGGAAGCCTGAAGCCGTATGGCAGTATTAGCGGCCGTTTGTTTGCTGAAAAAGTCCAGCGGTATTAGATGGAACAAAACATCTAGTGAGGCGGAGGGGGTGGAGCGAAGTGCTCCTCCCATACACAGGCAGGCTGTTCGTTGGACTTTGCTGAGTTTATCGCGATTTGTCGCTGTATCTAGCGCCGTCCACCATACCACTACTCCATAAGTAAGGATCGGTCTTATGACCGAGATGTATAGCCAGTGTGTAATGCGAAGCTGTAGGCCCCATTTATTACCAATGGCCTTTTTACAGGAGAACAGGGCTACTGTGGCCTTGCTTATTCTCTCTTGAATATTAGGTTTCCAACTTAATTTCTTATCTAAAATGAGACCCAAGTATTTTGCTTGATCAGAGAATTTAAGTGGTACACCGTTTATGAGGGGAGGGTCAATGTGTGGGACTTTGTATTTCCTTGTGAAGAGGACAAGGTCGGTTTTTTGTGGGTTAACGCCTAGTATACACCGATTAGCCCATCTGGTGAGCTTATTTAAAGCGTTTTGTAAGAGTTCTTTTAGTATATTGGGATGTTTACCCGTTACTACAATAGCAACATCGTCCGCATAGGCAAACACTCTGTATCCCTCTCTTTCTAGAGTAGTTAGTAATTCATTTATTACTAAATTCCAGAGGAGAGGGGATAGGACACCACCTTGTGGCGTACCTCTGCTGACACCCCTTTGTGTAGTAAAATCGCCCAGTTTTGAATTGATAATCCTGCTTATCAGCATCTGATTAATCAATTCGCTGATCGACTTATCTACCTTTAGAGATGTCAATACACGTGCAATTGCAGATGTGTCGACATTGTTAAATGCACCTTCTATGTTTAAGAAGGCAACTAAGGTGTACTCTTTATGATGGAGGGAATATTCGATTGTACGTACTATACTGTGTAGAGCCGTTTCAACTGATTTCCCTTTGTTGTAGGCGTGTTGAGCCTTTGAGAGGAGGGACTTATCAATACTTGCCCTTAAGTGGATATCGATCAAACGTTCAAAAGTTTTGAGAAGGAATGATGATAAGCTGATAGGCCTCAGGTCTTTAGGGTTAACTTGGCTGGATTTTCCAGCTTTTGGAATAAAAACAACTTTAACTTGTCTCCAAGACATCGGAATGTATGCCAATTTAAGGCATCCCTTGAAGATGTTTTCTAGGATGGGTATTAGAAAACTTGCATTTTCTTGCAGTTCGGCTGGAATTACACCATCCGGACCAGCAGATTTATATGGCTTAAAGCTGTTAATAGCCCATTTGAGTTTTTCCCTAGTGACTAAACCTTGTTGGGGGTGTAATGTATTGTCACCATTATTAAGTGCAATGTTATTAATAATATTAGAGCTACCAGGAAAGTGAACGTCTAGTAGCAAGTTGAGCGATTCTTCGCTTGAATTGGTCCAGAGGCCAGAGGCGTTTTTCAAGCAGCTTGGCATTATTGGATTTTTGGAGAGGATTTTGCGCAGCCTGGATGCTTCAGAGCAATCTTCCACGTTGCTACAGAAGTTTCTCCAGGACGATCGTTTGGTTTTCCTCAGTTCTTTTTTATATATCTTCAGTGATTCTTTATATGAATCCCAGTCAGACATGTCTCTAGAAGCTTTCGCTCTGTTAAAGAGTTTTCTGCATTCTTTTCGAAGTTGATCCATCCCTGAGTTCCACCAGTGTGGCTTCTTTTTACCTCTTACTTGTATAAGAGGGCATGCAGTATCTAGAGCTTTGTTTAGGGCTAATGTTAGATTATTGACTTTGTCGTCAAGATCTTCAAAGTTGGAGGGAGTATTAAAGAGTTCAGGTTTTACTAAACTATTTAACGTTCTCTTATATTTTGGCCAATTTGTTCTTTTTAGATTTCGAAAGATCGGTTGGCAAGAAGGTTCATTTAAAAAGTCAAACTGGATGTATCTATGATCAGAAAAGGAGTGATCTTTAGATACCTTCCAGTTCAAAATATTATTATTAATGAATTCGGAGACAAGAGTTATATCTAAAACTTCTTGTCGATTTTTAGTAATAAAGGTTGGCTCATTACCAACGTTACTTACGAGTAGGTTAGTGTTTAGAATATAGTCGAAAAGAGACTCACCTCTGTCGTTTATATCCGTGCTACCCCATACTGTATGGTGGGCGTTAGCGTCACTACCGATGATGAGGCCGATGTTGAGCCTTTGTGCTTCAGTTATCAATCTCTCCAGAGTGTCACCCGGGAGAGGGCCAAGATGATCTTGGCCAAGATACGCCGACGCCAGCCAGAATGTTCCTCTGGCTGTTTCCAGACTTGCGGCGGTGATATCTCGATCGCTGAAATTAGGGAGTAAATATACATTTAGGCTGCGTTTTACTAATATGCAAGATCTGGGTTCATCCTCACCTGATGCATACAGCACGCAGTATCTGGGAGTCCTGATTCCTCAAACAATGGATTTAACAATCCAGGGTTCTTGAATCAGGACAATATCTTCATCGCTGCTGGATAGGCGAAGAAGAAGGGAGGCCGAAGCCTTTATGGAGTGTTGGAGGTTAATCTGGAGTAACCGCAGCATTTTTGCTACTGCACTCCCGATCAGCCTCCAACACAGTAATGTCGGAGTCATCCATATCAGAGGACGATTCTAAAAGAATGTCCTCATCTCCGCTGTTGTAGACCTCGGCCTCCATTGCGGAAAAACCTTGGTCGGTGTAAGGAGCTTCCTCTGTTACTGGGGATACCTGAGCCATTTTTTTTTATTTTGTTCATTTGTTGTTGTATATGGGTAGTTTTTTTTAAATTGATTTGACATTATTACATTGTGAGGGGTAAAGTAAATTATTAAAGCAAATAGAGATGGAGAGGGAAGAAATTTTACAGTTGACTGTGGACGGACTAAAAAATAAACTGACGGAATTAAATTTACTGATAACGGGACGTAAACGAACGTTACAAGACCGACTTCTCGACAACTTTAATCTTTCGATCGATGATGAGGATTTATATGAAGAAGCCAGGGGCGATCCGGTGGCAAGACAGGCCGAACTTATCGTGACATCGAGGATTCCATGGTGCATTTCGACGGAACTGAATCCATGGACATTAATCTGTGGATTCAAGATTTCGAAGAGAATGCTGTTGCCGTAGACTGGGACGTTATACAAAAGTATATTTATGCGAAACAACTTTTGAGAGGTGCCGCCAAAATGTTTATTCGAAGTCAGACAGGAATCAGGAGCGGGGATACGCTGAAGAATGCTCTCATTAAAGAGTTTGGTGTTTGAATTTCTTCAGCAGAGGTTCATCGTAGGCTTAGAACGCGAATTAAGAAATCAAGCGAGTCACTTCTGGAATTCCTCTACTGTTTACAAGAAGTTGGGAAATTAATTAGGCTGGATGACGAAAGCCTAATCCAATATTTCGCGGCCGGCATACCCGACATCAGGCAGAACAAAATCATGCTGTACCAAGCGACAACTATCGAAGAATTGAAATTCCAGATAAAGGCGTACGAAAGAGCAAAGGGAGCCCACTCGCAGTCTTCAAACTCGAGAGGAAACTCATTTGGTGGAAGTTCTAATGTCCGTGCCTACGTCAAAGAAGAGAAAGTGTCAAGATCCTGCTACCGTTGTGGAGGCCCAAATCACATCGCCAGAGAATGTCAAATGAAATCAACAATCAAGTGCTTCAGGTGTAACCAACCGGGGCATAGGGCGAAAGATTGCAAAGTCAACCTGCAACCGACACAAAATTGAACCGACACGATTGGAACAAACCGAGTGTTTAAAGACATATCCGCCGGAGGCATTACAGTAAACGCTTTGGTAGATACTGGAAGTGACCTTTGTCTTTTGAGATACGATTGCCTTGGGTTAATGCAATTTGTAGAACTCGGAACGGAAAGGAGAAATTTATTAGGCATTGGGCAGAATAAGGTGACGACAATAGGCAATGTCTGCTTGCAGGTGGGGATTGATAATATCGTGTTACCAATCAATTTCCACGTCGTTCGTGAAAAAGACATGCATTATTCGGCGGTGATAGTTAACGATATCTTAGAGGTGGCAAATTTAATAATAACAGACACAAGTGTTGAATTTAGGTCCAGACAGAGTTCGTTTGAGATTTTAGTTGGTAATGAGAATGAGGGTACCGGTAATGAGGTACGAGACAATAAGGGTACCGGTAATAAGGTACGAGAAAACGAGATTACCAATGATGATGGACGTGATGATAAGGGTATAAGTACCAGAGTTCGTTGTGGATTAAGCGCTGTTAATGTTAATGTCAGAGACGATCAGGGATCGAAGGGTTTGGAACTCGAAAAAGTATTTGGTGAAATTTGCTTGGCTGCGGAAGAGGGTATGTTTTCCAGGGAATTAGAGCTTGGTCATCTACACGTTAAAATACGAGAAGTTCTGCTGCCGATGATTGAAGGCTACGTTCCTGTTGGAAATGAACCATCACCTGTGAAAATGAAACTTATTTTAAAAAATGATGTGCCTGTGTTCCAACGACCGAGGCGGATGGCGTACGCTGATCAGGTTCTGGTACAAGAACAGATCGAGGTTTGGCTTAAAGATGGGATCATACAAAGAAGTAAATCCGAGTATGCATCACCGATCGTGTTGGTTGCGAAGAAGAATGGAACAAAGAGGTTGTGTTGCGACTATCGAAGGCTAAATGAAAAGATAACCCGAGATAACTTCCCGATGGCAAAAATAGATGAGGTACTCGAGCGTCTTCAAGGAGCAAAAGTGTTCACATCTTTGGACCTTGTTAATGGTTTTTTCCATGTTCCTATGGAAGAAGATTCAAGAAAATATACGGCGTTCGTCACCCAAGAAGAACAGTATGAGTTCCTGTATGTTTCGTTTGGAATTTCAAATTCTCCAGCCGTATTCGCTAGATTTATAAATGCGATCTACAGGACACTGATTCAAGCACGAGTGGTGGAGGCCTACATGGACGACCTCATCATACCATCCAAGGATGAAGAGGAAGGCATTGAAAAATTGAAGCTAGTCCTAGAAGTTGCTGCGAGGTATGGTTTACGACTTAACTGGAAGAAATGTCAATTTCTTAAAAGGAAGATCGATTTCCTCGAATACATCATCGAAGATAGTACCATTAAGCCGTCGGCGGAAAAGACGAAGGCTGTTGCAGAGTATCCACTACCGAGGGACCAGAAGGCGCTTCAACGTTTCATGGCCCTGACGTCATACTTCCGAAGGTTTATTGAGGGATTTGCCATGGTGGCTAAACCATTGACGGACCTTTTCAAGAAAAATGTCAAATTTGTTATGGAAGCTGAGCAACTAGTCGCTTTTGAACATTTGAAAGCCGCGCTAGCCAATGAACCAGTCCTTAAACTATTCAACCCGAAGGCAGAGACTGAGATTCATGCAGACGCATGCAAGTTTGGGTACGGTGCAGTCTTACTGCAGAGAGATTCGGAGGATCAGATGCTGCATCCGGTGCAGTACATGAGCCGAAAGACCACCAAGTGTGAAGAGAAATTCTATTCCTATGAATTGGAGGTGTTAGCAATCATCGAAGCTCTGAAGAAGTGGCGGGTGTATGTGCTGGGTTGTCAGATCAAGATCATCACGGACTGCAACGCTTTTGCGCAAACTATGAACAAGCATGATGTTCCACTCAGAGTAGCGCGATGGGCCATGTTTTTGCAAGAATTCCAATATGAAATCGTGCACAGATCGGGTACAAAGATGAAACACGTTGATGCTTTGAGCAGAGTGTTTTGCCTAATGGTGGAAGATTCTGTCAATCACAGGATTAGAGAAGCACAGAATAAGGACGACTGGATCAGAGCTGTTCAGAAGATTCTAGAAAAGGACGAGTATGAAGATTTCTTCATGAACGCAAATGTGCTATGCAAGGATCCCATCAAGGAGCTTGTAGTAGTACCGACGACCATGGAGAAGGAGTTAATCGGAATCGCACACCAGCAAGGACATTTTTCTGTCAAGAAAACCCAGGATCTACTCGAGAAGGCATTTTTTATACCTGAGATAACAAGGAAGGTTACTGAAGTTGTTAGAGGGTGCGTAAAGTGCCTTATCGCTGATTCCAAAGCTGGGAAGAAGGAAGGATTGCTGAGACCGATTGACAAGGAAGACAAGCCGTTGGGGACCTACCACATTGACCACGTTGGGCCGATGGAACAAACACACAAGCAATATAACCACATTCTGGTAGTTGTTGACGCTTTCTCCAAATTCGTCTGGCTTCATCCAACGAAGAGTACGGGAACAGCTGAAGTTTTGGATCGCTTAAAGAAACAAGCGACTGTTTTCGGTAATCCTAGGCGCATAATCTCTGACAGAGGAACTGCTTTCACCTCTACGGCCTTTGAGAATTATTGTAGAGGAAGAGATACAACATCTAATGATTGCGACTGGAGTACCGCGTGGTAATGGCCAAGTGGAAAGGATCAACAAAGTGATTGTTCCAATGTTAACAAAGGCGTGCGTCGGGAACCCAACCAACTGGTACAAGCATGTAGATCGAGTGCAGCAAATTATCAACAATTCACCGTCAAGAAGCACTAAGTTCAGTCCATTCCGAATACTTACTGGCCCTCCTTTTCCATATTCCATTCTATTTAAAATTTCATCTCCTGTAAGCAGGCTCTTAACTCTTAAACAGATACAGTGCAATAAGAAAACCTGCAAATGGTCATGGATGTGCAAGTTTTCTTTTTTGCACACTGAGTATCGAAACTAACATGGGAGATATTTAAAAAAAAAAAAAAGTATTTATACGGAATCATATGGGGCAGAGCGTGCAGGTTTTCTTATTGCACTGTATCTGTTTAAGAGTTAAGTGCCTGCTTACAGGAGATGAAATTTTAAATAGAATGGAATATGGAAAAGGAGGGATGAACCTGTGTACATATGTGGAGTCAAATCGTGGCACGAGTATTGATTTGTAGTAGTAGGTAGCACAGCAACCTATACCTGCTCTCTTTTTTCGGAGGCATTTTATTTTTTTTTGTTTTTTTTTAGATGAGAACTCACATTCAGGTACGGTGTGTGATACAAAACCTGCACGTTCTAGCCCATACGATTCAATATGAATAAGTATTTTGCTTTGTCATACTCTCTATGTTAATTTTGGGACTCAGTGTGCATGAAATAAATCTTGCACATATGAACATGGAACTTTTTTGTGTTGAGATTTTTTGTTCTCTTCTCTTTATTTTCATTTTTATTTTTTCTTGGTAAGATCGACAGTGTCGAATTGCATACTGTTTTTATTACAGTCAGCATTAATAGTAAACAAAATGCAGTTATAAATTATTTTTATTTCGATGGGTTCTGAGTCATGCAGGGTCTCTGCTTGCGACTCATTATTTGATTGGCCTGTTTTTTTGCAGTGTCATATTAATGTTTGAATTGCTTTCAGCAATTTGGTTTATGTAATATGTATCTATATTTCTATCTATCATATTTCCCACAATTGTTTTACAACTGTTGACATCTTTGGATTTCCTTTCTTTGTTGACTTTAAGGTTTTTCTGCTTTTTTGGATTTAAATCACGCAGATTTACCTTTTCGTTAGTCATTTTGTTTGGTGCGTTTTCTTCTCTTGTTTTCACTTTGCGAGGTGAAGTTTCGGATGAGAAAGAATTGGCTTTTAGAGAATCCGTTTGTGATGCCCATGGAGTATCGAAATCAGTGTCTTGTCCAGTATTTTTATACTGCAAGCAACATTTCTTTTCGTGTAAACTCTTTGTACAGTTGTCGTGCGGTAAGCTAATTTCTTGACCTGCCTTGCGCTCACGGTTTGACTGAGTTTGCTGATACTTGTTGGTTTTCACATGCGAGTGATTACCTGTGTAACAGCATCCATTATGTGGATTGTTTAACTCAGTCTTCTTAGAATCGAACAGTGGTATGCTATATTCCTTTGTACCTTGCGTTGGCAGTTTTGAAAATATTAATAACTTGTTAGGTCCGTCTACGTTACAGTATTCTCCTAAGAAATTATACCCTAATATTCCATCGCCCGGGATGGCTAAGTCATTTTCTACTACTTGAAATGCGCAATTGGGTAATGAGGGTATTTGCATAGTACCAGTGATTTCTCCTAATGTATATCCGATTCCACAAGGTGTGTTGATGGTCAATTTTTTATGCGAGTTTAATGAGTTAATATCACCAATAACTCTCTTCTTTAAAAGGCTTACCTCCGAACCTGTATCTATTAACAGTTGTATCAATTTTTTCGTCCCTAGTTCAATTCCTACTTTTATTGAAGGTAGAGAAATGTGGGGTGGTATATGACTACTATTGATAATAATAGGTTGCCCGTTTTTTCTCTTTGTGTTATTTAAAGTCGAGTCGGGGAACTTTCGATCGACTATTGGGAGTTTCCCGATCGGTTTGTTTGCCAATTATTTTTAAACTGACATTGATCTATTGTGTGGTTGTCTCTTCCACACCAGTCACATCGAGTTGTTATGTGACATACTCTGTTTTGAGCATTACTATTGTTATTGTTATTTTTATTATTATTACTATTATTTTTTCTACGATTGCGTTATTATAATTATCATTGTTGTAATTCTGATCATTTGATCTAAAAGGGTTATTTTTACGATGTTCCGAATTCCCTTGTTGGTACTGAGAATTTTGATTGTTGTTACTTTCACGTGGTTTATTACTATCACCGCCCCTGTTAGGGTTATCATTTTTCCTTCTGCAGGTAGCAGCCTCATGCCCATAATATTTGCAAATTTGGCAAATAAGGGTATTCTGTCGTTTTAAGCACTCACTGTGTGATGGGTGGTGTTTATTGCACAATTCGCCCAAGGGTACTTTCGTTCCCCGTGAAAGCTGAATTACACGACATCATCGGTATTGTCTCAACTCTTTGTATACATGTTTTTCCATACTGAGAGCGGTTCGTATCAAATCCTCGAAACTTTTGTTTTCCCGGGTGAAAAGGTACTGCCCTAGCTGTTTGTTGGAAACCCCGGATGCTAGGGCTGATTTCGCAAAATCAGATAATTGAGTTTTTACGATATCTGCCTTTTCTCCATACTTTATTTCGGCAGCTTCTCTACATTGAGTTAAGGAGTGTCGTAACCTACCAACAAACACATTTAAGGTTTCGAATTGACTCTGCCGACTAGTTATTAGACAATAAACTAGATCGTTGTAGTCTTTAATAGGTAGATATGCTCGATTGAGCGTCTCTTCAAACTCCTTGAAGTCTTTTGGTTTTGAAGTTTGCACTAAATCTAAAGCGTCTTCACTGAGTTTCGTTTGTAGGATTTGGAGAGTTTTTCATCTTCCTCTGGAATATGTTCTATTATAGGACGTATACATGTAAGGAAGGTTTGCAATTTCTGAGCTACCCTTGCGTCGGTACCTCCAGCGAATTCGGGGATCCCTTGGGAGATTTTCAGAAGTTTTTCGAAACCCAGAGACATTTTGGTTGGTAATTTGGGTTCGATCTTTTCAGTGATTTTAACTTCTGATGTTTCTTCCCGTTTTTCAATGTGATCGGTTTCCCTTTTTTGAATTTCTATTTTGTCTTGTAATTTTTTTAATTTTGGAGACGTAAATAGCTTCTTGTTTTAAATTTTTTTTCTTTATGTAGTTGTTGGACCTCCTCGAGCAGTTCTTTAACCTGAAGATTGAGATCCATAAACAACAACGAACCAAACAAAAAACGAGAGAAGAGATATTCCGAAGAATATTAACAATAGGATAACCTCAACCTTGAGGTTGCAAACCGAAAATTGAGAAATAATCACGAAAACCAGCAAAAGAAAAGAGTTATAAATGTATGTGTTTTTTATGTCATTTTAATTTTGATTTTATTGTTTTTTTAGAAGTACTTATATATAGATACAATTATTTTTGATTTTTTCTTATTGTATCCTCCCTAGTCAACGCCTTACCTTGTTCAAGGAAAGCTTTCTTTGCCTCCCCTGTGCAAAGAGAGGCCAGGAAGTATAATTTCCCAAACTCTTGGCGCCTTTTGACTATTCGGCCACCCCGGCGTCTTTTTTTGCCCTCTACCTGAGCATTATTTGACGTTCCCCCGGGTAATAGAGGGTGTTTAGTTTCCTTCTGAAGTGGAGTAGTCTTCAGGGTCTTTAGGGCAAAAGTTTATACTCCAAATTGACACGCCATCCTACCGGCTTCGCCAATGTTGTATAATGGGTATTCTGGGAAAGGGATTAAGGGGGTTTCCTTGGCTTTAAGGGCTCACCAAGGTAAGCCAAAGTTCAAGGCGCTCAGCGCCGATTTATAAATTTTAAATTAATAAAACAACAATTACCTTTCTTTCTTTATTATCCTTTTGTGGTATAAGTTTTTATTGGTATCTTTTCTCCAATTTTGTTTACAGTTCTTCTTATCTCTTTTACAATTGTTCTTCTGCTCTCTTTACAATTGCTCGACTGCCCTACTGACACCAACTTCTAAACTATTTATATTAATTTTATGCTTACTTACTAAATTTCTTAACCTACTTCCTTAACATTAATTTCTTAACATTACTACCTTATTTTTATATTGATGTCATTTCTTCATTTCTTAACCTACTTCACATTAATTTCTTAATATTACTACATTACTCACCTTATTTTCATATTGATGTCATCATGTTACCATGCATTTCCGCACTTCACACCTGTGCTTTGGTTCAACGTTCGTCTTGTTGACCAACTTTCTGATGACGCTTCGAATTACTTCATCGAGAATCCAAAGCATTGCTTTTGACCGTTTATTAAGGTCACAATTGCTTTGAACTTCAATGATTACGTCGATCAGCAAGTTTGTTTTACTTTTTGCAACACAATAAACAAATACTTTCTGTTTTTGTTTTGTTGTGGTTGCTTGGTTTGGTTGTTTTGAATACGTTGATTAGGGTTTGGAGAGTTATGTATGGATGATTAAGTAGCATCATATAACAATAGAATTTTTAAAACATGTACATTGAAACTCCCAAATATAATTTTAAATGGTCGAGTTCTTAGCAATACCACCATAAAAAATTCATTCAATTCTCTCCCTCAGCAGCGTGAGACCAGACGAAATATGATCTTTAATAAAAGTTCAATGTTTTGCCTCACCCGCTGATATTGCTTCAATTACACATTTTCATACGGAATGATCCCTGTGTAAGTTGTTTCAAGAGAATGGACTTCGATTTGTTTGTATACTTTGAATAACTTTATTGCATTTTCGTTAGCGCCTGATTTGTGGGGATATATATTTAGCTTTACAAGTGACTTTCACCTTAGACAGATGAAATTTATTCTTTTCCATTGTCATTCATCGCAAATCACAATTGGCAAGGTTTTTATTTATTTTTCCAAAACAGCTACTTTTACTGCAGTACATTATATTTACATAAACTTTGACTAAGCTTGCTTTTTTTATATTACTAAACACTAAATTATTATGTTTCCTTGAAAGTTAGCAACAACAGCACATTCTGATCCTTGTATTGATTCTTCATTTTCGTTTAGCTTAAACAAAAGCAAAGGTTGCTCAAGAGTTTTCTCCTCTGCTTGGTATTCAATGGAATGCTTTTTATGTGAGTTAGCATTTTGTCCGATTGATTCGGAAGAATAATGCTTTTTGGAATGCAACTGAAACAAAAAACAAAATATTGAGAAGTTTTTTGTTTCATAATCAGTCTTACATTTAAACTTGTTTTCGATAAAAATGGGAGTGAACAGAAATTACAGGCTAAACTTTTTGTGGTAATGTGTGCCCTGGAGTGATTTAGCAATTGATTTGGTGTGGAATGAATCCTTCGATGAAGTGCTGCTGTATCCGATCGTGAAAAACTCTTATCACAATTTTCAAACCCGCAATTATAAGCTCGCTTGCTAGTACGAACATGTATTTGCATGTGAGTTTTCAAACTCTTGGTATTTGCTAACACTTCCCACATTTGCTGCATAGAGCTTTCCCTTCCGAGTCGTGGGTTCTCATGTGGATTGTCAAGTAATTTCTTTCTACAAATGTTCGCAAACAAATGTTGCATTTGAAAGGTCTTTCATCACTGTGGGACCTTTCATGTTTCTTTAGATTAGATGAATTTGTATAACTTTTATTACAATGATGGCAAACAAATGAACGATCGCCTGTATGACATCGCAAATGATTTTGCAAATTGGTATTCTCTAAAAAGAACCTCGGACAATGGGAGCAGTATAAAAGATTTGTTCCCGTATGAAGTTTAATGTGTTTGGAAAGGGAACTGAAATATTTGAAACTTTTACCTGAAAAGAGTATTTGGAATTTAAATTTGCTCAAATGAATTTATTTTATTTACCGCAAACGGAACATAGATGCTGCTTAAGTAAAGGTGTTTTTATACCAGAACTATGCTTAAGCATATGCTTCTTTAGATTACAACTTTGTGAAAATGTTTTATTGCATTCCGAACATTTATGCGCTTTGATGGTATCGTGAACTTTCATATGTCGCACAAGTTGTTTGCGTGAATTAAACGCTTTGTTGCAGGTCCCGCATTTAAATTCAATTATGTCGACTTCAGTAGCGGTAATCTTAAAAATAAATATACATATACATAGGTATTGTTTTTTCAAAAGTTAAAGCCTTAAACATAGTTTTTAAAACATAATACAATATTAGAAAGAAAAACAACTTTTTGGTACTCACACTATCTGCAGGCGTTTCAACAGATAAAAAAGATTCGCGTCTGATTGGAGTTATTCCGAGACTTGCATTTTCCTCAAACGTAGAAACAACATCTTCACCATCTTCTTCATTTTTGTTATGAGATCGACCTGCTGCTGTCTTGATAAATTCAGTCATTGTTAGATTTGACTTTTGGCAAAGCAATTTGAACCGAAATGCTTGACTTAACTGTAGAACACACTGAAAACATAACAGCTCTGGAAGTCCATCATTAGGTTTGACCTAAAACACAAATCATTAGGATTCGCAAGAATAAATCTTTAAATATGCAGACTAAACCTCTATGCCAATAAGAGATCGTAGCATTATATCCAATGAAAAACCGTAAAGTGGTTTCATTCGACCGTTCTTTTTTAGGCAACATCGACAAATGTTGTTAACTTCGAAGTTTTCCATTAATCTATATAAAAAATACTTCTGTAATATAACTTAAGCAATACTTAACACTTGAGTAAATAAAACTTCGTCTATTTGACGTGCAAATGGCACACTTGTGGAAAGACCAAATTGGAAAGTGGCAGTGGAAAGTCTTGCTTGATTGTTAAATGCTGAATTGTTGATGTTTGATAGGTATTAAATTAATGACATGGAAAATGTCAAGCTAGTTTTTTTGGCCAGCATTTGTTGATTCATGCTAAACGGAGTAACTCGCATAGAACTACACAAATTCTTTTATCACTCATGCAACTATACTTCTACCTGAGCGTCGAACTTGTCGAGTTGTAGAAGCTGAGTAAGGTCAATGATTCTCGGGAATTATTTCTCCAGAAGAGTCCTGAAACCAAAGGTCGCTCGCCCCTCCCCTTCCCAATCCTTTACCCCTCCTTCGTCAGCTCTGTGCTATTATGCTGGTTGATGTCTCCTTATCCTCTGACTGTGTGGTGTATAACTGTCTGTCAATGCCTAGTTTCCTTCCTGGGACGCTTATGGCTTAACTGCTGTACGTCTCTCCTTTTCCAAAACATATCCTTCCCTTAAACTTCCCAATTGGGCTGGATCTAAGGTGTTATACGACCCGTGCCGATGATCAGCCAGGCTGAGGGCCCAATTAAAAAACTAGCTCAGTCGCTAACGGAGTATCCGGATACCTGGCGACCTCCGGATTAACTAGCCTTATCTGTATACACGGATCTCTGTACAGATGGACCACCCCTTATCCGCTACTCGTGGGATTCTAATGAAACAAACAAAACAAACAAAATCAAAAGACCGTACCGGCCAGCAGTACGACGGCAAAGTTGTCTGCTGCTCATCCCTCTTCCACTGGTGCTGACATGGCTGTGGACACTCACAGCCCTGTTGTCGCCAGTGGAATATCGGATAATCAGGTAATATTACCTTCTTCCTGTAGTGAGGCAGTTGTGAAGAACGGCTCCTCTACTACCACAGAGAGTAAACCTCTCAACTCTTCTACACCGCGAGTCGGAGGTAGTAGGGCTATGGTGCCAGGTCCTTCTACCTCCAAAGCAAATAATCCCAAAGAAGGTCCTGGGGGAGATGGGCGTAAGCTCAGACCCTCCAAGGCCTACTACAGGGACATGCGTAATGCTAAGAGGATTCTCCAGACGTTTGGTGAACAACTAGGCGCTGGAGGAAACTCTCAGCATGACGCCAAGATAAAATGGGCCAAGAATTTCCTGGCCAAAAATAATTTGAAGACCAGCCAAGACTCAACGTCGAAGCGACAAAGGTCTATGGAAGGTAGTGTTTCACTACCTAAACGCCCCAAAGTGCTAAACACCAGCACTTCTCTTGACCCTCGCAAGGCAAAAATGTCCTTCAGTGACGTTCTGAAGGACAAAATGGTAGTCGCGATTATCGACAAAAGTGATGTAGATGGCACGATCTCTGCCGAGAACTGGACATTGGCCAAAGGACAGCTGGCCTTCAGTTTTGTCGAGATCATGTCTGACAATCCGGGACCACCGCCCATCACAAAAGATGGAAAAGATGGCGGTTGGCATCAGGGACACATCAAGTTGATGGTCTGTGATTATCAGAGGTCGTGCGACCTACTGACGCTGGCGGTCAGCCGACTTGGAGAGGTCTGGCCTGGTGCTAAGCTGGAGGTTGTAGCAAAGGAGGATATTCCTTGCAGACCAAGAGCTCGCATCACGATTCCGGCCATATTCAAGGAAGCAGACCACGTATTGAAGGTAATCCGGCTCTCCAATCCAACCCATCCTACTCACAACTGGAAGGTTGCGAAATTGGAGGATCCAAAGGGACCCTACAAGGGTGCAATTGTAATCATCAATGCAGAGTCCCTTTCTCCTCTGGCGCAATCAAAAGGTGTGATTAGGTTTGGGTTCGATGAAATTACGCTGAGGGTCTATAAAAAAGATGGGGTCGAGGCACAAACCCTTCCCCCTCCCCCACCCACACAAGCGGAAACTGCTGCTGAGGAACCTGGTGCATCGGTCACACTTCCTTCATTGGAAGACGATGCAGCTCAGGTATCCCCAGTAACAGAGGAAGCTCCTTACACCGACCAAGGTTTTTCCGCAATGGAGGCCGAGGTCTACGACAGCGGAGATGAGGACATTCTTTTAGAATCGTCCTCTGATATGGATGACTCCGACATTACTGTGTTGGAGGCTGATCGGGAGTGCAGTAGCAAAAATGCTGCGGTTACTCCAGATTAACCTCCAACACTCCATAAAGGCTTCGGCCTCCCTTCTTCTTCGCCTATCCAGCAGCGATGAAGATATTGTCCTGATTCAAGAACCCTGGATTGTTAAATCCATTGTTCGAGGAATCAGGACTCCCAGATACTGCGTGCTGTATGCATCAGGTGAGGATGAACCCAGATCTTGCATATTAGTAAAACGCAGCCTAAATGTATATTTACTCCCTAATTTCAGCGATCGAGATATCACCGCCGCAAGTCTGGAAACAGCCAGAGGAACATTCTGGCTGGCGTCGGCGTATCTTGGCCACGACCATCTTGGCCCTCTCCCGGGTGACACTCTGGAGAGATTGATAACTGAAGCACAAAGGCTCAACATCGGCCTCATCATCGGTAGTGACGCTAACGCCCACCATACAGTATGGGGTAGCACGGATATAAACGACAGAGGTGAGTCTCTTTTCGACTATATTCTAAACACTAACCTACTCGTAAGTAACGTTGGTAATGAGCCAACCTTTATTACTAAAAATCGACAAGAAGTTTTAGATATAACTCTTGTCTCCGAATTCATTAATAATAATATTTTGAACTGGAAGGTATCTAAAGATCACTCCTTTTCTGATCATAGATACATCCAGTTTGACTTTTTAAATGAACCTTCTTGCCAACCGATCTTTCGAAATCTAAAAAGAACAAATTGGCCAAAATATAAGAGAACGTTAAATAGTTTAGTAAAACCTGAACTCTTTAATACTCCCTCCAACTTTGAAGATCTTGACGACAAAGTCAATAATCTAACATTAGCCCTAAACAAAGCTCTAGATACTGCATGCCCTCTTATACAAGTAAGAGGTAAAAAGAAGCCACACTGGTGGAACTCAGGGATGGATCAACTTCGAAAAGAATGCAGAAAACTCTTTAACAGAGCGAAAGCTTCTAGAGACATGTCTGACTGGGATTCATATAAAGAATCACTGAAGATATATAAAAAAGAACTGAGGAAAACCAAACGATCGTCCTGGAGAAACTTCTGCAGCAACGTGGAAGATTGCTCCGAAGCATCCAGGCTGCGCAAAATCCTCTCCAAAAATCCAATCATGCCAAGCTGCTTGAAAAACGCCTCTGGCCTCTGGACCAATTCAAGCGAAGAATCGCTCAACTTGCTACTAGACGTCCACTTTCCTGGTAGCTCTAATAATATCTAATAACATTGCACTTAATAACTAGGGAAAAACTCAAATGGGCTATTAACAGCTTTAAACCATATAAATCTGCTGGTCCGGATGGTGTAATTCCAGCCGAACTGCAAGAAAATGCATGTTTTCTAATACCCATCCTAGAAAACATCTTCAAGGGTTGCCTTAATTTGGCATACATCCCGATGTCTTGGAGACAAGTTAAAGTTGTTTTTATTCCAAAAGCTGGAAAATCCAGTCACGTAAACCCTAAAGACCTAAGACCTATCAGCTTATCATCATTCCTTCTCAAAACTTTTGAGCGTTTGATTGATATTCACTTAAGGGCAAGTATTGATAAGTCCCTCCTTTCAAAGGCTCAACATGCCTACAACAAAGGGAAATCAGTTGAAACGGCTCTACACAGTATAGTACGTACAATCGAATATTCCCTCCATCATAAAGAGTACACCTTAGTTGCCTTCTTAGACATAGAAGGTGCATTTAACAATGTCGACACATCTGCAATTGCACGTGTATTGACATCTCTGAAGGTAGATAAATCGATCAGCGAATTGATTAATCAGATGCTGATAAGCAGGATTATCAATTCAAAACTGGGCGATTTTACTACACAAAGGGGTGTCAGCAGAGGTACGCCACAAGGTGGTGTCCTATCCCCTTTCCTCTGGAAATTAGTAATAAATGAATTACTAACGACTCTAGAAAGAGAGGGATACAGAGTGTTTGCCTATGCGGACGATGTTGCTATTGCAGTAACGGGTAAACATCTCAATATACTAAAAGAACTCTTACAAAACGCTTTAAATAAGCTCACCAGATGGGCTAATCGGTGTGGACTAGGCGTTAACCCACAAAAAACCGACCTTGTCCTCTTCACAAGGAAATACAAAGTCCCACACATTGACCCTCCCCTCATAAACGGTGTACCACTTAAATTCTCTGATCAAGCAAAATACTTGGGTCTCATTTTAGATAAGAAATTAAGTTGGAAACCTAATATTCAAGAGAGAATAAGCAAGGCCACAGTAGCCCTGTTCTCCTGTAAAAAGGCCATTGGTAATAAATGGGGCCTACAGCCTCGCATTACACACTGGCTATACATCTCGGTCATAAGACCGATCCTTACTTACGGAGTAGTGGTATGGTGGACGGCGCTAGATACAGCGACAAATCGCGATAAACTCAGCAAAGTCCAACGAACAGCCTGCCTGTGTATGGGAGGAGCACTTCGCTCCACCCCCTCCGCCTCACTAGATGTTCTGTTCCATCTAATACCGCTGGACTTTTTCAGCAAACAAACGGCCGCTAATACTGCCATACGGCTTCAGGCTTCCTCTCTGTGGATCAATAATGGAATTGGCCACACCACTATATTGAACTCGTTCAGAACTATAAACAGTAATATTGACTACACCATACCCCATCCTGAGTTTAATAACTATAGCTTCAAAGTAACTATACCTCCCAGGTCTTCTTGGGAGAATACATCATTTTTGAACAATGGTCCTATAAACTTTTATACAGACGGATCAAAAACGGAGGATGGGGTTGGTGGAGGGGTATACTCAGATAGACTTAACTTAAGTCTCTCCTTTCGTCTACCCGATCATTGTAGCGTGTTCCAAGCTGAAATCCTGGCTATAAAAGAAGTCCTATCCTGGCTTAGAGAAAACGTTATATCAACTAATGATATACGCATCTTCTCGGATAGCCAAGCTGCGTTAAAATCCTTAGACTCTGTCTCTACAAATTCACTAACAGCCCTAAATTGTCGATCATCTCTTACGGAGATGGCTACATAGTTCAACATTCACCTTTTCTGGGTGCCGGGCCATAGACATTCCCGGAAATTGCAAAGCTGACGAACTTGCAAAAAGCGGAACAACTTTACCTCTGCTGGCTCACAATGCTAGCATAGGTATCCCCTTAGCTACATGTAAACTCATGCTAAAGCAAGATACCATAGAGAAAACAAACTTCAGGTGGAATAACACCACCACCTATGTAGCGACTAAACGAATTTGGCCTAATCTTAGCGCCAGGCGTTCAAAACAATTAATCTCTCTGAGTAGATTGCACATTAGCTACGTTATAGGTGTCCTGACTGGGCACTGCTTAATAGGAAGGCATGCTATTCGACTTGGAGCCCCTGCAAATGATTTTTGTAGGAGTTGCATGGACGAAGATGAAGAGGAGACAATCTCTCATCTTCTGTGCACATGCCCTGCCTTATCACAAAGACGTAGAATCCACCTTGGAGACTACTACTTTAACGATACCAGTGGTCTAAAAAATTCAGACATTACTTGTCTCCTACGCTTCATTCGAAGCTCCAATTGGTTCAACGAGTTAAGCTGATTAACTGATCCATGTGGTATCACAACGGACCATCTAAGTGTGTTGGACGTCCCAAACCAACAGCCACTTTAACCTAACCTAACCTAACCATACAACTATAGAAATTCTTTACATCGTCATTCATCTGTTATTTTCAGTATTTTTTTTTTCTTATATATTTATATGAATAACGTGGAAATTCTTGTTGTCTATTGCGTTGTTTTTTTTTAAGTACTTATGCGTGTAATGCACTTAATGTTTTTACTAAAAAAGCAATATGGAATCTTGTATGCATATTCAGTTTACTTCAAAGGTGCACCATTGTACGAGATTGTTCATTTTATTATAAATGTGCTAAATCCTACTTGTTGTGAGAAAAAAAAAAACAATCTGAGAATAGCAATTTCTCGAGATGATAATTTTTTCAACAACTACATACATATGTAGAAAAGCACTTGATTTTGCACCAAGGCTGGAAATATTGGATCAACTTCCGTATTGAGTTACCTTGATTTGTTATCTAAATAGTAAGTCCCGGTGTTCTAATTTTTTGAAAGATGATGACCAAATTAAAAATCAGTTTTTTTTCTCAAAAAGAGAAACGTTTGTCATTTAATACTGTTTTTCAAATACAATATCATATGGGTGATTATAGAAAAGTTGGGTAACTTTTGAGGATATTTTGTTTACGATAGTTTTTAAACCAAACTTCTATAAATTCGGGTGTATATGATAGCTAATCTAATTAATATATTGTCCCCAATCGGGCCAGTCACTTTTTTGAGTACATTGTAAGATATTTAAAAATTTCAGAATTTGACTGCCAGAGGACTGACGAGTATACACAGTTTTGAAAGTATTATAATGAAATTTAATACAAATTAGTAAAAATCTCTTAGGATTTAATAATGATCACTTAAAATCACTTAGTAACAATTAAAAATAATTATTAATATGTAATACTAGGAGAAAATACTACATCAGTTTTCAAAACAGACTTTTGACATTTAACGTAACGTAATTCCCTTATCTTTTACTACTTTCACATAGTTTTACTAAATATTTCAAAGTAATCGACAAAAAAAATCTAACAATATTCATCTTAAAAGTACTAATGATCCAAAAATGAAGAACAATAACAATTTACCTGACACAGAACTGACGCCACACTACTGACGAGATTATAATCTGGACTAATGTTTTTTTTTTGTAATTTCAAATATCAACAAACTACATTTTAACAAATCAAAGTCTAATACGAATAAATAAACATAAACTTTAGATTAAAAAAAAATTACGACTCACCATAAAACTGACGTGTTGACTGGCTAAGCACGTGTATAGACAACAAACATAACCCAAACTCTGGTACAGTTATGGTGGCCGTCAAATTGTGCGACCCGCAAAGTGGGATTTGACGTTGAGTCGGCGATATTTCGCACGAATTTTAAATTTAAATAACACACGAGAAACTGACGAATAAAACTGAACACAAAATTTCTTATTTTTTTAAATAAAGTGGAGAACACTGCATTATGAAAGTTGTAGTAGGTATATATTAAACTATATACATCGCAGATTGTATTAATTTAATAAGTTTTCTCAAATCAATGATAATGTTTAATAGACAGTCACTTAATGGTTGGTTTTCAGGGTTGTGACATGCCAAAGGACTGACGTTTTAAGAACTAATTGTGTTTTTTTAATAACTTGTATTCAAAATGAAGGACGAAATTGAGTGACTAAATAAAGGTCTTTCTATTGTTTTAAAATAAATTGCAATCTCAATAAAATATAATCAGACTTTGTATATATTGGTTGATGACATCGAGTTACCCAACTTTTGTATAATCACCCCCATATATCAAATACTATCCCCTTATTCTTATAATAAATACCTACATAAGTTTTTGAGGAAATTGAAGAAATCGTAAAGTAATATAATACATAGGTATATTATTTTACGTATTATTATCGCAATCTTAAAATCAAAATATCAATACAACTGAGTTTGTGGTGCTTAGGAGTGGTCTAACTTTCAGTGAAAAAATTAGCAAGATTTTGTTTTATTCAAGCAGCTTTGCCGCGAAACAGGGTTGGCGGCCTTGCTTTGAATATTGAAGGTATCACGTCTGATTTTTATGCGAGGTGTTCATTAAATTGGCTGGGTTTGCCGGCCGAGAAAACTATCACTGACAAATGCAGGCAAAATGTTACATTGCGCTAGCTTCTATTTTCAACAAGAAAGCACTAAGCGAAAACATTTAATAAAAACCATAATTGAATTGATTATATATAGAATAGGGGTACTTTCAGCATCGGAAATCATTAAGCACCTAGCTAACCTTAATAAATGTTTCCTATGTTACATCTTTGTTATACATTACTAGATAACCAGCCACTTAGCTTGGTGAATTCCCGAATTTCTGGGAACTGAAAAGATTCGAAACTCACTCAAACTATTAATTTGTATCTTTAAGATAAAGCTAGCTGAACTTCCATGTTAACCATGTCACCATTTTAGAGGAAGGCATCTTAAATTATAATATATTCGTTTTCATCGGTAATGTTTCGTAAATGAACAGTATTGTATTGATTACAATTTGTCTAAAATTAATAAATACATGAATTGGATAGTCTTTATGTCTCAAGACAACTAAGACCCTGCAAGTTGCTACTATTAAATTTCGATCCTTGAAAAACTTCATTTTATCACTATAATTATGTTTATTAAGAGACTATTGAGCAGCCATGAGTGATTTTAATTCTTTTAAAATATTTTTAATAACATTTTTATTAGTTTAAATATATGTATACATACATACATAGGCATGCACATTAATTTTCTTAAAGTTACAAACTAAGTTAGCTCAAATTAGATATTTTTGTATGAAATTCCTCAATCAGTCTTTGGTTGTCTTCAAAACCAATTTGTTTTTTAGCCTCTTCTTTTGGCAGCCATTTGAGTTCAGTGTGTTCCTCTGATAAAACGGGCTCTTTCGAAGGATCCCTAACCTCTGCCAACCAATATACAACAACCTTAGGTTTACCTTTCACTTCGTAATTAAGAGTGCAATTGATTTCCTTGTAAATTATTAAATCCTTTTCAGAATAGCCGGCTTCTTCTCGTGTCTCTCTTAAAGCCGTAGTAAAATCGTCTTCACCTGGATCAACGTGCCCTTTTGGCGAACTCCAGTGAAAATCCCCATAAGAAGCACGCATTAACAAATACTGAATTTCTCCATATAGTCTTCGAAAAATAACAAATCCTGCTGCTCTCGTAGCCATTTCAATAAAACAAATTGCTTTCGAAAAAAAAATGAAAATTGTTTATTAAATTAAAGTATGGAACCTGGACAATCACAATGCAAAAAGAAATAAGTACAAAAACAAAACAAAACATCAATTTTAGCTGTCATCACAATCCAAACCGCTTATATGAGGGATCGAAAGATGGGGCTGTGATTTTTAACTTCAGGTCAGGTTACTTCAACATAGAGAAATATACTTAGTGCCTGGTTACACGAGCGCAAAAAAGAATTACTTTTGTGGATACACACAGAAAAAAAATTAAGTGGGCATGCAAGAAATAGAGGAACAGTCAGAAATTAAAACACAAAAAACTTCGTTGGATACTCAGCCGCAGGTACAGCACGAGCAAAACAAAAGCAAATTTGCTGTACATTCTTCTTCGCCGGCAAATTAGAAATGAAAATGTCTGTCAAAAGGAGAACGTTTGAGAAAGAAACATGATTTTTAACGCAAAACTCATATCTGAAGATGAGGAAAAAGACGAAACTTGGCATTTTTTCCATCCCTTTCCTTCTTTCTAAAAATCATCCGTTCTCTTTCGTGAATTAATTCTTTTTTGCGCTCGTGTAACCAGGCACTTACGTAGATAGTGCCTGTCTACACGCGTTGTGCCCAAAACGTTGTGCTCACAACACTATGTGTCTACATGTGTTGTGACTACTCATGACCCCTTTTCCATTTTGTGTTGTGGAACGACAAACTTGAAACATTTGTGTTTGAAATTTTGAGCCGGTGATATACTGCCGACCGACATGCAGTTACGGTTGCCACTTAAAAAAAAAAGATTGTGTCCAAATTTGAAAATAAAATGACCACTTTTTTTTATAATGAACGGGCACACAAGGGGTTATTAAAACCCTTAACATGTTTAAAGTGTAAACACAGTGCGAGTTTTAGGAAAATAGGGAAGGATTAAAGAGGAAGGTAAAAATGACCAACATAATCACATTTTGTTTAACATATTTTCCATATTATGCAGATGACATTTATTTTAATTACGTACAAATAAACTCAAAAAATCCCTAACATACTTAATTAAATTAGATTAACCCAAATAAATATGACGAAATATAAAAACAAAGCTTGAACATTAGATCAAAGTTGCTTAACCCTTTCGGTTTCGGTACGAGAGTGGTACAGAACAAAGAATATTTATATGTAAACGTTCCACTCCCGTCCCGAAAGGATTAAATGAGTTTAACAGTTATTTCTATTTAGCCAAGTGAGTATGTTAAAAGAACGTTTTTACTCAAATTGTCGAACATATTTTGTCGTTTCCGAAAAATATGACCAAATGGAATAAAAAATGACCATTTGACCAAGTGAAAAAATAATGACCAAATTTGGTCACAGATGACTAGTGTGGTAACCGTGTATACAATATGTGGAAAGCCGAAGAGCAAAACAAGTATACCTTTCGCATCGACGAACAGAAAATAATGATAAATTCGGAACGAAATGAGAAAGGAACTGTACTGCCCAAGCAGAAAATTCAATTTTTGTCATGAGCATCCCGTCCTTTTACTCAGCTCCTCGCTTGCCCACAAACTCTCGTCACAACGTTGTGGGCACAACGCGTGTAGACAGGCACATAGGGCGTTTTTCTTTTTTAGTTCAGAGCAGAGCTCGAACTGTCAAAAAAATAATTGTGTTTCTTTTTGAGCTCTGATCGTTCAGATCGTGTTTCTTTTTTAGTTCTGAAATCTGAACATGTTCAGAGCGCACTCTGTGAGCTCAGAATAAAATAACAGAGTAAACGGAGTAAAATGCTGAGCACAAACAATTTGATATCTGAAAGCCGGGAAATTAAAAAAAATCATCGTCAAAACAATAAAAATGGCGGAAGAGGCTGGTCGCTCTAGTGCAGAAGGAAAGATAATTTAGAAAAAACTAATTGCATATAGCATTTTTATGAATCAAATTTATTTCAAGCGTCAAATGGACCAAAGCTATGACTGTTTTTTTAATTAATTTGATTAAAGAAAATTTTGAAGCCTTCAAACAGACGACATTTCAAATCATGACAGTTTAGTGCTCAAGTTTTTTCATAATTAAATCAGAGAGCTCTGAACAAAAACACTTCATTACCAAGATCGGAATCTCAGACTGACATTTCGGTTTGCCTACAAGCTACTGAGGACTAAATGTGAGAAAGTGTGCGTGAAATGATGCGAAAAACCAAAAAAATTCTCACATTTAATCCTCAGGCCCATCAAAATGCTTCATTATAGTAATCAGCCCCATCTAAATGCTTCATTTTGAATCATGGCCTCGTTCAAAAACTAAACAATCCTAACCAACAGAATCTGAAGTGCTGACATGGTCTTAAATTGGAAGATTTGTATAGTTTTTTAATTTCAATACAAATAAATGTTGTTAATGTATATTAAATAAAATAAAATTGACCAAATACATATTTAATGATTTATTATTGCTGTATTTTGTTTACTTAAATTATTTGCGAACGCAACATGCGCTGCAACTGGTTAAGTATAATTGGAAATGGACAAAAGTCTAACTCAATACTTTGTAAAACAACAAAACAGACAATTTTTTCAACTGTAGTTTGCTTAGAGCATTTTTTGGCGACGTTAGAAGTTCAGGTGGAAACAATAGGCGGGTACCTCCGTATTTTTTTGTACAGAAAATGCTACGAGAAGCATACTTGTGAAGTTTCATTGCCAACTTTAGCTAGTTCAGATTCCTCAATTAGATTAGTATTTTCATCATTTAAGCAGTTCGATGATTGCAAGACCAAATATTAATTTTGTTTGTTGCAGAAATATTTCTGAAAATTTCTTTTTAAGGGACTATGTTAGAGTTAGAATTTTGTTTGTAGTTAGATTTTGGAATAGAGATTTGAGGGAACCATGTTTTAAAAATAAGTGGCTTTGTGTAAAGCATAATGTACATAAAATATTATTGGCTTTCTCAAAAATATTTTTCTACGCTAACCTCTGCTTTATATCTGAAAACTATTGTTTATGTATATTTTCTTCTATGTTCTGCATTTATAAAAAGTAATCTACGGTAGAATTTATTATATTAAGAAAAACAAAAAACATATACATACGTAAAACTCATTAATTTGTTTTCATTATAAGCAGCATTTTTACTAAACATACCCTTCAAACAATAATAAGTAAACTTGAACTTTGGTAACTTAACATTTTTAAGGAATTAATGAAAATTATATTTTGCGTTAAACTGTGGGAATTCACTAAAAGAAAGTTCTGTACGTCAACAATAAACATTCATGACGATTACATGTTCTATTGAATTAGTTGTGCATGAATTCAGAACGATTTTAAGACGTTTTCATTTTGTGATATATGTCAAAATTTGCATTTTATTTGCTCTGCATTTATTCAACAGGTTCGCTATAATCGTTC
Source organism: Eupeodes latifasciatus (assembly GCA_920104205.1). Classification (NCBI taxonomy): domain Eukaryota; kingdom Metazoa; phylum Arthropoda; class Insecta; order Diptera; family Syrphidae; genus Eupeodes; species Eupeodes latifasciatus. The sequence goes on from OV049926.1 coordinate 114,405,041, forward strand.
TGATTATTTTTTTTTTAAACAATGGTGGTCCTTTGAAGCATAGTTTTTTTTGATAGCAAATACATACATGTATGTTTCCATCAATCAAGAATGTTATGGATAAGATATTCTTAGATTATAACTCTTTTTTTAAATTTAATATTTATTAATCAAAATGGAATTGAAAAATAGTTGCAAGCTTAAATCATTAAAAACAAACTATAAATATACTTGGATTGGTTAAATTTATACAGATTTTAATTACTTGCAAACAAAATATTTGGGCCGTTCATTAACGAAAATTTATTAGAATTCAATAAAAAAATTGCGCTCGCACCCTTAACTTGATGGTTCTTCGAACGCATCTTTGATACAATAATTCAAGGTTAATTATGAAATATAAAGAATTTCGTAGTAATTACTCTAAATTAGTGAATTAATTATAATAAACTGATGTTGAACATGCTTTTTTGAAGACAAAAATTTACATTGGTTCGCTTTCAACGAAATTACTGCAGAATTAAAGCTTAAAACTGACTTTTTCATCGAAAAAAATTAAAAAGAAAAACCTGAGAAAAACTTATTAACCACCCCATTTTGTTTTTGTGGAAAGTGCCGCTAGCTCACGGCATCGTTTTTTTTTTTTGTTTGTGCTCACATCTATTCATGGACTAATTGTCAAAATTACAAATACAACAATGTAAACAAACGGGTTTTGGAGAGTGAAACGTACGAAAGATTCCGATCACTAAGCACTAAATGTGAGAAAGTGTGCGTGAAATGATGCAAAAAACCAAACACTTCTCACATTTAGTCCTCAGGCCCATCAAAATGCTTCATTATAGTAATCAGCCCCATCTAAATGCTTCATTTTGAATGTTTCATGGCCTCGTTCAAAAACTAAACAATCCTAACCAACAAAATGTGAAGTGCTGACATGGTCTTAAATTGGAAGATTTGTATAGCTTTTTAATTTCAATCCAAATAAATGTTGTAAATGTACAATTAAATAAAATAAAATTGACCAAATACATATTATTTAATGATTTATTAGTTTATTATTATTTATTTTGTTTACTTAAATAATTTGCGAACGCAACATGCGCTGCAACCGGTTAAGTATAGTTATTGCAAATGGATAAAAGTGTAACTCAATACTTTGTAAAACAACAAAACAGACAATATTTTCAGGTGTAGTTTGTTTAGAGCATTTTCTTGGCGTCGTTAGAAGTTCAGGTGCAAACAAAAGGCGGATGCCTCCGTATTTTTTTGTACAGACAATGCTACGAGAAGCATACTTGTGAAGTTCCATTGCCAACTTTAGCTAGTTCAGATTCCTCAATTAGATTAATATTTTCATCATTTAAGCAGTTCGGTAGTTCCAAGACCAAATTTTAATTTTGTTTGTTGCAGAAATATTCCTGAAAATTTCTTTTTAAGGGACTATGTTAGAGTTGGAATTTTGTTTGTAGTTAGATTTTGGAATAAAAATTTGAGGGAACCATGTTTTAAAAATAAGTTGCTTTGTTTAAAGCATCTTTAAGGAATAGAAAAAGGCAATATGTTTACACACAATACCAACTAAATGAGTGCAATAAATAGATTTAAGTAACTTTTTTTTATTCCAGTATGGGGAAACCGAACACCCAATAGAAAAAACCGATATACGCGCCAAAATCCATACTTCTTGACTAAATAATGTTATCTTCTATGTTTACGCATAAAATTACGAATTTTGTAGCGTATGAAAATTTCTAGACATTTTACAATCTGAAAAATTAATTATGCTATGAAATAATTGGCTGCTATTAATGCTAATTTTTTTTCTAAAAAGTTGATGAAGGTTAGCTGAAGCGGAAATTTCTTTAATGAACATACCCAAAATATTATTGGCTTTCTCAAAAATATTTTTCTACGCTAACCTCTGCTTTATATCTGAAAACTATTGTTTATGTATATTTTCTTCTATGTTAGTATTTATTATATTACGAAAAACAAAAACATATACGTAAAACTCATTAATTTGTTTCATTTTTAGCAGCACTTTTACTAAACATACCCTTCAAACAATAATAAGTAAACTTGAACTTTGGTAACTAAACATTTTTAAGGAATGAATGAAAATTATATTTTGCGTTAAACTGTGGAAATTCATTAAAAAAAACTTCTGTACGTCAACAATAAACATTTTTGACGATTACATGTTCTATTGAATTAGTTGTGCATGAATTCAGAACGATTTTAAGACGTTTTCATTTTGTGATATATGTCAAAATTTACATTTTATTTGCTCTGCATTTATTCAACAGGTTCGCTATAATCGTTCTGATTACTTTTTTAAAACATTTGTGTTCCTTTGATGCATAGTTTTTTTTTGATAGCAAATACATGTATGCTTCCATCAATCAAGAATGTTATGGATAAGATATTTTTCGATTATAACTCTTTTTTTTTTAAATATACAAACTATAAATATACATACTTGGATTAATTAAATTGATACAGATTTTAATTACTTGCAAACAAAATATTTGGGCCGTTCGTTAACGAAAATTTATTAGAATTCAATACAAAAATTGCACTCGCACCCTTAAATTGATGGTTCTTCGAACGCAACTTTGATACAAAAATCCGGGGATTATTATGAAATTTAAAGAATTTCGTAGTGATTACTGTAAATTAGTGAATTAATTATAATAAACTGATGTTGAACAAGCTTTTTTCAAGACAAAAAGGTACATTGGTTCACTATCCACAAAATGCCTGCAAAATTAAAGCTTAAAACTGACTTTTTCATCGAAAAAAGTAAAAGGAAAAACTTGAAAAAAACTTATTAACCCCTCCATTTTGTTTTTGCTATGCAAAGTACCGCTAGCCCACGGCATCGTTTTTTTTTGTTTGTGCTCACATCTATTCATGGACTAATTGTCAAAATTACAAATACAACAATGTAAACAAACGGGTTTTGGAGAGTGAAACGTACGAAAGATTCCGGTCTTGGTAATAGAGTGTTTTTGATTCCGATCTTGGTAAATGGAGTATTTTTGCTCAGAGCTCAGCTCTGAACAAAAAAGAAAAACGCCAATATTGCTCTATTACCCAGTTTAGAAGGAGAATTAAATCGGCAATGAATCAGGATTTAGCGCCGTATATACTTGGATCTAATCGAAATAGGATCACTCGATCCGATCTCACAAAACGAGGTGGATCGAATCGAAAATTGTTATGTAAACATGAATCGGGGAATCGAGTTATTGGTGTGTGAGGTTTTGCTTGTGTGCGTGTGTCATGTTTTAAGGCCCAACTATAATAGGCATAAGCAAACATAAGCTTATGTCAAAAACCCAACGAAAATTCACTTAAGTTTGTGAAATTACTGCGGGTAGCCATAATGCAATTTTGCTCACTTATCTACATGTCAAAATAGTATTCGCAGCTCTATATGAAGATATAAATCCTTCGTACGTATTACCCTCCAAAACCCATTTGTTTACATTGTTGTATTTGTAATGTGAAAGAATTCAAAGAGAAAAATTGACGTGTTTTCACGCATACATAGAAAAAACTAATGAGTTTTTTGGGGAAATTTCATAAATTAGAAGAGAAATGGCACGCACACTATGAATAAGTTTATGAGGCTGATTTCCGGTTATGATAAACATTCTGAGAGAAATTATCTGCAGTGGAGTTGGCCTGTGTGTATTTGATCCAAACTGTCAGATTTACTTATGCGGCGAGCGGTTGGGATCGCTCTTGCTTAAGTTTGCTTAAGTTAACGAAACTGAGAAAAATTGAACGAAACGGAGCTAGACTCCATTATGGTCACTCGTATTAGATTCTTTGTATTCGTACGTTTACTTATGCGCGCATATGCTAGCTTATGTCTATTATAGTTGGGCCTTTACCTTTCTCGTTTGGCCGGTATTACACAGAGCATGTATTTAATGCGCCAAAAACACTCTACTAAAGATATAAATCCTCGGTAGCCATATTGGTTTGCCTACAAGCTAAACCGGAAACTGACCTCATAAAGTATCTCTTAGTGTGCGTGTATTTTCTCCTCTAATTTATGAAATTTCCCCTAAAAACTCAGTAAATGTGTCTATGTATGCGTGAAAACACGTCAATTTTACTCGTTGAATTCTTCCACATTACAAATACAACAATGTTAACAAATGGGTTTTGAAGGGTGATACTTACGAAGGATTTATATCTTCATTAGAGTGTTTTTGTTATTTCTATTTCATTTTTTATTTATTCCTTTCTCTTTCGCACTTCATTGATGCAAGGAAAAACATGCGCTGTGTAATACCGGACAAGTTTTCAGATGAGTTTATTTTGGTGCGCGTTTGTGTTTAAGTATTATTTTATTTGAATTTTAAAACTAAACAATTTGTTATTTTGTATCTATAAAGATAGAAGTTACTCACAACACAGTACGCATACCCAAATGTCATTTCATTTCGATTCTTCGATCCACTGACGACGTATACCTGGACTGGATCTAAAGGGCCAACTATAATAGGCATAAGCTAGCATATGCGCGCATAAGTAAACGTACGAATACAAAGAATCTAATACGAGTGAACAAATGGAGTCTAGCTCCGTTTCGTTCAATTTTTCTCAGTTTCGTTAACTTAAGCAAACTTAAGCAAGAGCGATCCCAGTCGCTCGCCGCATAAGTAAATCTGACAGTTTTGATCAAATACACACAGGCCAACTCCACTGCAGATAATTTCTCTCAGAATGTTTATCATAACCGGAAATCAGCCTCATAAACTTATTCATAGTGTGCGTGTCATTTCTCTTCTAATTTATGAAATTTCCCCAAAAAATTCATTAGTTATTTCTATGTATGCGTGAAAACACGTCAATTTTTCTTGTTGAATTCTTTCACATAACAAATACAACAATGTAAACAAATGGGTTTTGGAAGGTGATAGGTTAGGTTAGGTTAAAGTGGCTGTTGGTTGGAGCGTCCAACACACTTAGACCAAAGTATGGTCCGTTGTGATACCACATGGATCAGTTAATCAGCTTAACTCGTTGAACCAATTGGAGCTTCGAATGAAGCGTAGGAGACAAGTGATGTCTGAATTCTTTAGATCACTGGTATCGTTAAAGTAGTAGTCTCCAAGGTGGATTCTACGTCTTTGTGATAAGGCAGGGCATGTGCACAGAAGATGAGAGATTGTCTCTTCTTCTTCTTCGTCCATGCAACTCCTACAAAAATCATTTGCAGGGGCTCCGAGTCGAATAGCATGCCTTCCTATTAAGCAGTGCCCAGTCAGGACACCTATAACGTAGCTAATGTGCAATCTACTCAGAGAGATTAATTGTTTTGAGCGCCTGGCTCTAAGAATAGGCCAAATTAGTTTAGTTGCGACACAAGTGGTGGTGTTATTCCACCTGGAGTTTGTTTTCTCTATGGTATCTTGCTTTAGCATGAGCTTACATGTAGCTAAGGGGATACCTATGCTAGCATTGTGAGCCAGCAGAGGTAAAGTTGTTCCGCTTTTTGCAAGTTCGTCAGCTTTGCAATTTCCTGGAATGTCTCTATGGCCCGGCACCCAGAAAAGGTGAATGTTGAACTATGTAGCCATCTCCGTAAGAGATGATCGACAATTTAGGGCTGTTAATGAATTTGTGGAGACTGAGTCTAGGGACTTTAACGAGGCTTGGCTATCCGAGAAGATGCGTATATCATTAGTTGATATAACGTTTTCTCTAAGCCAGGATAGGACTTCTTTTATAGCCAGGATTTCAGCTTGGAACACGCTAAAATGATCGGGTAGACGAAAGGAGAGACTTAAATTTAGTCTATCTGAGTATACGCCTCCACCAACCCCATCCTCCGTTTTTGATCCGTCTGTATAAAAGTTTATAGGACCATCGTTCAAAAATGATGTATTCTCCCAAGAAGACCGGGAGGTATAGTCACTTTGAAGCTATAGTTATTAAACTGAGGATGGGGTATGGTGTAGTCAATATTACTGTTTATAGTTCTGAACGAGTTCAAAATAGTGGTGTGGCCAATTCCATTATTGATCCACAGAGAGGAGGCCTGAAGCCGTATGGCAGTATTAGCGGCCGTTTGCTTGCTGAAAATGTCCAGCGGTATTAGATGGAACAGAACATCTAGTGAAGCGGAGGGGGTGGAGCGAAGTGCTCCTCCCATACACAGGCAGGCTGTTCGTTGGACTTTGCTGAGTTTATCGCGATTTGTCGCTGTATCTAGCGCCGTCCACCATACCACTACTCCATAAGTAAGGATCGGTCTTATGACCGAGATGTATAGCCAGTGTGTAATGCGGGGTTGTAGGCCCCATTTATTACCAATGGCCTTTTTACAGTAGAACAGGGCTGCTGTGGCCTTGTTTATTCTCTCTTGAATATTAGGTTTCCAACTTAATTTCTTATCTAAAATGAGACCCAAGTATTTTGCTTGTTCAGAGAGTTTAAGTGGTACACCGTTTATGAGGGGAGGGTCCATGTGTGGGACTTTGTATTTCCTTGTGAAGAGGACAAGGTCAGTTTTTTGTGGGTTAACGCCTAGTCCACACCGATTAGCCCATCTGGTGAGCTTATTTAAAGCGTTTTGTAAGAGTTCTTTTAGTATATTGGGATGTTTACCCGTTACTGCAATAGCAACATCGTCCGCATAGGCAATACTCTGTATCCCTCTCTTTCTAGAGTAGTTAGTAATTCATTTATTACTAAATTCCAGAGGAGAGGGGATAGGACACCACCTTGTGGCGTACCTCTGCTGACACCCCTTTGTGTAGTAAAATCGCCCAGTTTTGAATTGATAATCCTGCTTATCAGCATCTGATTAATCAATTCGCTGATCGACTTATCTACCTTCAGAGATGTCAATACACGTGCAATTGCAGATGTGTCGACATTGTTAAATGCACCTTCTATGTCTAAGAAGGCAACTAAGGTGTAGAGCCGTTTCAACTGATTTCCCTTTGTTGTAGGCGTGTTGAGCCTTTGAGAGGAGGGACTTATCAATACTTGCCCTTAAGTGGATATCGATCAAACGTTCAAAAGTTTTGAGAAGGAATGATGATAAGCTGATAGGTCTTAGGTCTTTAGGGTTTACGTGACTGGATTTTCCAGCTTTTGGAATAAAACAACTTTAACTTGTCTCCAAGACATCGGGATGTATGCCAAATTAAGGCATCCCTTGAAGATGTTTTCTAGGATGGGTATTAGAAAACTTGCATTTTCTTGCTGTTCGGCTGAAATTACACCATCCGGACCAACAGAATTATATGGTTTAAAGCTGTTAATAGCCCATTTGATTTTTTCCCTAGTGAGTAGACCTTGTGGGGGTTGTAAAGTATTGTCACCATTATTAGGTGCAATGTTATTAATAATATTAGAGCTACCAGGAAAGTGAACGTCTAGTAGCAAATTGAGCGATTATTCGCTTGAATTGGTCCAGAGGCCAGAGGCGTTTTTCAAGCAGCTTGGCATGATTGGATTTTTGGAGAGGATTTTGCGCAACCTGGATGCTTCAGAGCAATCTTCCACGTTGCTGCAGAAGTTTCTCCAGGACGATCGTTTGGTTTTCCTCAGTTCTTTTTTATATATCTTCAGTGATTCTTTATATGAATCCCAGTCAGACATGTCTCTAGAAGCTTTCGCTCTGTTAAAGAGTTTTCTGCATTCTTTTCGAAGTGGATCCAGCCCTGAGTTCCACCAGTGTGGCTTCTTTTTACCTCTTACTTGTATAAGAGGGCATGCAGTATCTAGAGCTTTGTTTAGGGCTAATGTTAGATTGTTGACTTTGTTGTCAAGATCTTCAGTGTTAGAGGGGGTGTTAAAAAGTTCTGGTTTTACTAAACTATTTAACGTTCTCTTGTATTTTGGCCAATTTGTTCTTTTTAGGTTTCGGAAGATCGGTTGGCAAGGTGGATCATTTAAAAAGTTAAATTGGATGTATCTATGATCAGAAAAGGAGTGATCTTTAGATACTTTCCAGTTCAAAATATTATTATAAATGAAGTCGTAGACAAGAGTTATATCTAAAACTTCTTGTCTATTTTTAGTAATAAAGGTTGGCTCTTTGCCAACGTTACTTATGAGTAGGTTAGTGCTTAGAATATAGTCGAAAAGAGACTCACCCCTGTCGTTTATATCTGTGCTACCCCACACTGTATGGTGGGCGTTAGCGTCACTTCCGATGATGAGGCCGATGTTGAGCCTTTGCGCTTCAGCTATTAATCTCTCCAGAGTTTCACCCGGGAGAGGGCCAAGATGGGCGTGGCCGAGATACGCCGACGCCAGCCAGAATGTTCCTCTGGATGTTTCCAGACTTGCGGCGGTGGTATCTCGATTGCTGAAATTAGGGAGTAAATATACATTTAGGCTACGTTTTACTAATATGCAAGATCTGGGTTCATCCTCCCCTGATGCATATAGCACACAGTATTTGGGAGTCCTGATTCCTCTAACAATAGATTTAACAATCCAGGGTTCTTGAATCAGGACAATATCTTCATCGCTGCTGGATAAGCGAAGAAGAAGGGAGGCCGAAGCCTTTATGGAGTGTTGGAGGTTAATCTGGAGTAACCGCAGCATTTTCGCTACCGTACTCCCGATCAGCCTCCAACACAGTGATGTCGGAGTCATCCATATCAGAGGACGATTCTAAAAGAATGTCCTCATCTCCGCTGTCGTAGACCTCGGCCTCCATTGCGGAAAAACCTTGGTCGGTGTTAGGAGCTTCCACTGCTACTGGGGATACCTGGGATGCATCGTCTTCCAATGAAGGAAATGTGACCGATGGACCAGGTTCCTCAGCAACCGTTTCCGCTTGTGTGGGTGGGGAAGGGGGAAGGTTTTGTGCCTCAGCCCCATCTTTTTTGTAGACTATCAGCGGTATTTCATCGAACCCGAACCTAATCACACCTTTTGACTGCGCCAGAGGAGAAAGGGACTCTGCATTGATGATTACAATTGCACCCTTGTAGGGTCCCTTTGGATCCTCCAATTTCGCAACCTTCCAGTTGTGAGTAGGAAGGGTTGGATTGGAGAGCCGGATTACCTTCAGAACATGGTCAGCTTCCTTGAATATGGCCGGAACCCTGATGCGAGCTCTTGGTCTGCAAGGAATGTCCTCCTTTGCGACAACCTCCAGCTTAGCACCAGGCCAGACCTCCCCAAGTCGACTAACCGCTAGCGTCAGCAGATCGCACGACCTTCGATCATCACAGACCATCAACTTGATGTGTCCCTGATGCCAACCGCCATCTTTTCCATCTTTTGTGATGGGCGGTGGTCCCGGATTGTCAGACATGATCTCGACAAAACTGAAGGCCAGCTGTCCTTTGGCCAATGTCCAGTTCTCGGCAGAGATCGTGCCATCTACATCACTTTTGTCGATAATCGCGACTACCATTTTGTCCTTCAGAACGTCACTGAAGGACATTTTTGCCTTGCGAGGGTCAAGAGAAGTGCTGGTGTTTAGCACTTTGGGGCGTTTAGGTAGTGAAACACTACCTTCCATAGACCTTTGTCGCTTCGACGTTGAGTCTTGGCTGGTCTTCAAATTATTTTTGGCCATAAAATTCTTGGCCCATTTTATCTTGGCGTCATGCTGAGAGTTTCCTCCAGCGCCTAGTTGTTCACCAAACGTCTGGAGAATCCTCTTAGCACTACGCAAGTCCTTGTAGAAGGCCTTGGAGGGTCTGAGCTTGCGTCCATCTCCCCCAGGACCTTCTTTAGGATTCTTGTCTTTGGTGGTAGAAGGACCTGGCACCATAGCCCTACTACCTCCGACTCGCGGTGTTGAAGATTTGTGAGGTTTACTCTCTGTGGTAGTAGAGGAGCCGTTCTTCACAACTGCCTCACTACAGGAAGAAGGTAATATTACCTGATTATCCGATATTCCACTGGCGACAACAGGGCTGTGAGTGTCCATAGCCATGTCAGCACCAGTGGAAGAGGAATGAGCAGCAGACAACTTTGCCGTCGTACTGCTGGCCGGTTCGGTCTTTGACTTTTGTTTTGTTTTTTTTTTTTGTTTTTAATTTGTTCATTTGAATACCACGAGTAGCGGATAAGGGATGGTCCATCTGTACAGAGATACGTGTATACAGATAAGGCTGATTAATCCGGAGGTCGCCAGGTATCCGGATACTCCGTTAACGACTGAGCTATTTTTAGAAATTGGGCCCTCAGCCTGACCAGATCCAGCCCAATTGGGAAGTTTAAGGGAAGGATATGTTTTGGAAAAGGAGAGACGAACAGCAATTAAGCCATAAGCGTCCCAGGAAGGAAACTTGGCATGACAGACAGTTATACACCATACAGTCAGGGGATAAGGAGACATCAGCCAGTATAATAGCACAGAGCTGACGGAGGAGGGGGTAAAGGATTGGGAAGGGGAGGGGCGAGCGACCTTTGGTTTCAGGACTCTTCTGGAGAAATAATTCCCGAGAATCATTGACCTTACTCAGCTTCTACAACTCGACAAGTTCGACGCTCAGGTAGAAGTTGGAGGGTGATACGTACGAAGGATTTATATCTTCATATAGAGTGTTTTTGCATGAATATCTTATTCTGTGTATCTGTTGCAAAATTGCATTATGGCTACCCGCAGTAATTTCACAAACTTAAGTGAATTTTCGTTGGGTTTTTGACATAAGCTTATGTTTGCTTATGCCTATTATAGTTGGCCCTTAAATCTCAATTCAATTTCGATTCGATTCTTATCTCCTCTTGTAACCAGGGTATACGGTCAGGGAGTTGAGCATAGAGGAAATATATTATCTAGAGTCCCGACCAAAAATACCCATTTAACAAGATCGGAATCTTTCGTACGTTTCACTCTCCAAAACACGTTTGTTTACATTGTTGTATTTGTAATTTTGGCAATTAGTCCATGAATAGATGTGAGCACAAACAAAAAAAACAAAAACCATGCCGTGGGCTAGCGGCACTTTGCACAGAAAAAACAAAATGGGGTGGTTAATGAGTTTTTTCAAGTTTTTCTTTTTACTTTTTTTCGATGAAAAAGTCAGTTTTAAGCTTTAATTTTGCAGTAATTTTGTTGATAGCGAACCAATGTAATTTTTTTTTTTGAAAAAAGCATGTTCAACATCAGTTTATTATAATTCATTCACTAATTTAGAGTAATCACTACGAAATTCTTTAAATTTCATAATTAACCTTGAATTATTGTACCAAAGATGCGTTCGAAGAACCATCAAGTTAAGGGTGCGAGCGCAATTTTTTTTATTGAATTCTAATAAATTTTCGTGAATGAACGGCCCAAATATTTTTTTTGCAAGTAATTAAAATCTGTATAAATTTAACCAATCCAAGTATATTTATAGTTTGTTTTTAATGATTTAAGCTTGCAACTATTTTTCAATTCCATTTTGATTAATAAATATTAAATTTAAAAAAGAGTTATAATCTAAAAATACCTTATCCATAACATTTTTGATTGATGGAAACATACATGTATGTATTTGCTATCAAAAAAAAAAACTATGCATCAAAGGAACACCAATGTTTTAAAAAAATAATCAGAACGATTATAGCGAAGCTGTTGAATAAATGCAGAACAAATAAAATGCAAATTTTGACAAATATCACAAAATGAAAACGTCTTAAAATCGTTCTGAATTTATGCACAACTCATTCAATAGATCATGTAATCGACATGAATGTTTATTGTTGACGTAGAAAAGTTTTTTGTAGTGAATTCCCACAGTTTAACGCAAAATATAATTTTCATTAATTCCTTAAAAATGTTAAGTTACCAAAGTTCAAGTTTACTTATTATTGTTTGAAGGGTATGTTTAGTAAAAATGCTGCTAATAAAGAAACGAATTAATGAGTTTTACGTACATGTTTTTGTTTTTATTAAATAATAAATACTTCCATAGATTACATTTTATAAATGCAAAACATAGAAGAAAATATACATAAACAATAGTTTTCAGATATAAACCAGAAATTAGTGTAGAAAATATTTGAGAAAGCTAATAATATTTAAGGTATGTTCATTAAAGAAATTTCCGCTTCCGCTAACCTTCATCAACTTTTTAGAAACAAAATTAGCATTAAATAAAATAAATAAACAAATTAGGTGGCGCAACAGTCCATGAAGAACCAGGACCTAGTGACTTACAACTCTCAACCATTCCTGTGTGCGAGTAATTGCAGGGATGGAGGGGACCTACAGTTTATATGCCGATTCCGAACGGCTAATTCGAGAAAGTACTTTACTTTTTTTACTCTTGGAGAATTTGTCAATTCGCAAGAGGCAGTACCCGTGAAAAAAACTTTAGTTGGCACAGGCAGGGATCGAACCCAAGACCTCTCGCATGACAGTCCAACGCACTAACCATCATGCCACGGGTGCCAAAATTAGCATTAATAGCTTTATTAAGTTGGTATTGTGTGTAACCATATTGCCTATTTCTATTCCTTAAAGATGCTTTACACAAAGCAACTTATTTTTAAAACATGGTTCCCTCAAATTTTTATTCCAAAATCTAACTACAAACAAAATTCTAACTCTAACATAGTCCCTCAAAAAGAAATTTTCAGGAATATTTCTGCAACAAACAAAACTAAAATTTGGTCTTGCAATTATCGAACTGCTTAAATGATGAAAATACTAATCTAATTGAGGAATCTGAACTAGCTAAAGTTGGCAATGGAACTTCACAAGTATGTTTCTCGGTGCATTGTCTGTACAAAAAAATATGGAGACACCCGCCTATTGTTTCCAACTGAACTTCCTTGCCAAAAAAAATGCTCTAAGCAAACTAAAGCTGAAAAAGTTGTCTGTTTTATTGTTTTACAAAGTATTGAGTTAGACTTTTGTCCATTTCCAATTATACTTAACCAGTTGCAGCACATATTGCGTTCGCAAATAATTTAAGTAAACAAAAAACAGCACTAATAAATCATTAAATATGTATTTGGCCAATCTTATTTTATTTAATATACTGTAATATTCGGCTTGGTCCGATAATTAAAACTTATTCGCACTTGTAAATAAAACACGATTTTACTTTAAATTGTTCCACTTATTTATTGAACACTCAATTATTACGTTTCAAACACAGTCTTTACTTTCAATTATTACTTTTAAACACAGTCTTTACTTATCGCAGTTTACAACCAATAATAATCCGATTCGCTTCCGAGCGCCTATTTATATACCTCAAATCGGTTCGAGAATCTACGAGGTTGTTCTCGATGTTTAACGAAGTTCTCCTCTTTATCACTAGATGCTTAACGAAGCTAGTTCTCCTCTTCACTAGATGTTGCCCCTTTCGAGGTTCTTGTATGTGCTTGCTGAATGTTTTCGAATTGAGTTCCCCTCTTAGCCACTAGATGTTTCTCGATGCTTGAAGAAGCGAGTTCTCCTATTAATCCGATATTAAAAGAGATAAAGAGTGTATACACATTACAATACATTAACAACATTTATTTGGATTGAAATTAAAAAGCTATACAAATCTTCCAATTTAAGACCATGTCATAAATGTGAGAATGTGTTTGGGTTTTTGCATCATTTCACGCATTTAGTCCTACGTAGCTTGTAGGCAAACCGAAATGTCAGTCTAAAATTCCGATCAAAAATACTATGTATATGAAGATATAAATCCTTCGTACGTATCAGCCTTCAAAACCCATTTGTTTACATTGTTGTATTTGTAATGTGGAAGAATTCAACGAGTAAAATTGACGTGTTTTCACGCATACATAGACACATTTACTGAGTTTTTAGGGGAAATTTCATAATTTAGAGGAGAAATTACACGCACACTAAGAAATACTTTATGAGGTCAGTTTCCGGTTTAGCTTTTAGCAAACCAATATGGCTACCGAGGATTTATATCTTTACTAGAGTGTTTTTGATTCCGATCTTGGTAATGGAGTATTTTTGGTCTCGTCTTAATGGGTTTGCTCTCTTTCGGCCTACAAGCTATATTAAGAGGATTTTGTCCATAAGGCTTGTGCATTGCTTATATGGGACCAAGCCATTATGAATGTAGTTGTAATGGAATTTGTGCCCATCTTGCTCAATCACATAGAGAAATATACTAACCAAGAGAACCGACCGGTACCCAACACCCTCAAATTTTATTCGAGGTGAACTCTCACAAATTCGAGGTGAAATCTCTCAAATTCGCTATCGCTGAATATATGTGAGAGGTGGAAAAAAGCAAAATGGGGGATTGGGCTAAAAAACAACTTATGGAATTTTTGTGACCTGTCAAAAATGACAATCAATTTTGCAAAACAAAACAATGGGTTTCGGATTTTAAGAGTAAGTTTTTGTTAATTGTTTTGATATTTAATATAATTTGATATTTTTCAGACCAAACACCTTTATAATGAAGAGAATATATACAAGTTCACTTCATTGAATAAAAAGTAAGTCAAATTGCAGTGAAGGAGGTGCAACAATAATTGATTTATTTTATGTGTCTGTGCCTGACAGTTGATCATCTGTATCAGGCACAGATGATCAACTGTCAGGCAACCCACTCCTACCCAAGCTTAAATGGAGAGACAAGGACTCCGTCTCATATAGGAGAAACCTCAATCGAAATATTGAACCTCATCATCTTACTGCTTCTAACACCACAATTGACACTCTTCAGCAAATAATTGTGTCCTCAGCGATTATTCGCAAAACAAAAACGGATTGCAAGAAGCAATGTGCACCATGGTTCGACTTAGAGTGTGAGTCAGCAAGAAAGAAAACTTTTGATCTTCTTAAGTTATTTCATAAATATTGCACTCCTTGCCTAAAAAAAAGCTATCCAGAATTTAATCGTCGGTACAAAGATATCTGTAAACGGAAAAAACAACACTATGAGAGACAACAAGTTCAAAATCTTCTCGTCTGTAGAAGCTCGTCGGATTTTTGGAAAACGATTAAAAATATCAAGGGAATGCACCAATTTAATGAAATCCCAATTCTGTCCTGTTCAACTCTTCGAGAACATTTTGAGAAGAAAGTCTTCAACATCCACCTCCAGTCTCAGGATATCCTTTACGCTAAACCATCGTTTGAAAACGAAATTCTAGATAGAGAAATCTCGCTATTAGAGCATAAGTTAGTACTTAGCAAAGCAAAGGATAACAAAGCTGCAGGAAGTGACCGAATTCAAAAAGAAATTCTATCGCGCTATTTCTTTTTTGAACTCCGCTCTAAAAATGTTTGTAGAAATTCTGAGATGTTGCTTAGTCGCATGGGTTGATAGCCATCATCTTCTCAGCGAATTTCAAATAGGCTTTCGAAAAGGCTACTCGACGGTTGACCACATTTTTAGTCTAACGAATATAGCAGATATGTACCTGCGAAAACGCAATAAATTATACGCTTTCTTTGTGGACTTTCAATCAGCATTCGATACAATAAATAGAAAAGCCCTAATGTATAAGCTGTACAGAGATGGACTGTCGCTTAAATTTGGAAAAGTCATTGAAAGTCTCTACAATTTAACATTAATCGCGATTTGGGATGGCAAGGATCTATCGGGCTGGTTCCAAACTTCTGTAGGATTGAAGCAAGGATGCAATCTAAGTCCGTTAATCTTCTGCTTGTATATCGAGGATCTTCTGAGAATCTTGCCGTGTGGAATTAACATTGATGGTTTACAAATCAAAATGCTAATGTATGCAGACGATTTGGTGTTATTGGCGAAATCTCCTGAATCACTCCAGCTGATGATTAATAAGTTGCATGATTACTGCAAACAGTGGAGTTTGACGGTCAACCTTAGAAAGTCTAAGACAATGGTCTTTAGGAGAGGGGGTGGACGGCTAGCGGGGAACGAAAGATGGAGATACGGACCTGAACAAATAGAATCAGTTAAGGAATACCAGTATTTGGGATTCACTGTGACAAACAATATGAATTTGGAGATGCATCTTGAAAAGAAATTATTGGCATCAAAAAACGCCATTGGAACTGTCTGGCAAAAAGTATATTGCAGCAAGGATGTCCCATTCAGCGCTAAATATAGAGTTTTTACTGCTACATCAAAAGCGATAATGCTTTATGCAGCCCAATCTTGGGGGTGGAAGAAAAGTGATACTTTGGAAAAACTTTTGAGATTCTTCCTGAAACGACAATTCCGTATCCCTGAATCGACGCCAAACTACATGCTTCTTGTGGAAACAGGCCTTTCTCCCTTATACTTATCAGCTCTTGAACTCCACTTCAAATATATCCTTAAGCTTATGTTTGACCACACAGACAAGGTAGCACGAAGAGTTGCAGTGTCTGTTATTACCTCCAATTCATCCTGGTTCCAAGAATGGAGAAATCTAGCAATGGAATGCTCATTACCGTTCTCTTTAAGCATGGATAACCTTGGCAGCTGGAAAAATTTTCTGGATACTTTGCTTGAAAATCTACACATAAAAGTGAGGAACGAAAACATTGAAAATGCGAAAGGTTCGCTTCATAGAGAAATTTACTCGAGATTGGAATACAATTTAGGCACATCAAATTTTTTAAAAGACGAACTTAGCGTAGAAAAAATATCTTTGATATTCCGAGCAAGAGGAGAACTACTTCCGCTTAATTTCATCCCGCATAGAGATGGCCTACCTATCATCTGTTCGATGTGCAATACCCAGGAAAGAGAAAATATAGTTCACTTCCTTGCGAAATGTCCTATGTTGGTAGAAGCTCGTCGACTGATATGGCACAAGAACTATCTTGATCTCACCGAAGTCTTCGAAATCCTCAATGGCAACGACTGGAACAAATTAGCAAACTACATTAAAATATCGCTTGCTTATAGAACAAAAATTATAAACGAAGAATTTTAATTTAATTTAAATTCCTAACTTGCTATACGTACATTTATTGTTATTAAGTTGTTTTTTTTTTATTTTTTTTACATACTCTTGTTTTAATTTCTTTCTTTTTCTTTTTTTGTATAATGTTTTTAATATGTTTGTAAATCAAGAGAAATCTGGCTGACGGCTTATTAAGCCATGCTATCAAATTGTAATATAATGTTGTTATATTAATCATTTCCTGATGTCACATTGTGAAATAAATAAATAATCTAATCTTATAGTCTGTGTTTTCATTTTAGATACTGTCAATAACATACCATAATGCAGGAAGCAATTTCCCTGAACAAATTTGGAAGACAAAACAAACAAGGCGCTGATTTGCAGGCAAGTTTTTGTTGTATATTATATTTCTCTTAACAAAATAATATCAATGTTTTTAACGACAGATACTGCCCATTGTGTTTGTATGTACATCTCAACGGCTGACGGTGGAGGTGTCACCATCTCTACCAATAGTCAAATGCATTCAATGCAACAAAACCAGCAGCAACAACACCACCAAGTCAAGGATGCATGTTGAAGTTTTGCCATTCAATAGTCGACCGCTAACGCTCTCCTCCCAGCAGCTCAGTGTTGGTGTTAGAACGATTTAACAGCAGTAACAGAAACTGCCAACTCGACCTATTATCAGCTGCCAAGAAATATGATGCAATCCGCTCAAATTAACGACGCAACAGGGCGCGGAGATCAGTTGTGTAAGTACGAATCGAAGCATTTATATTGTGGTCAACTCACTTAATCTTAATCTTCTAGATGTAAATCCAATCTTGTAGCAACAAATGTTCCACTATGTTGTTGCCATTGAAGGACGACAGGGATACTTAGCTGGCTGACATAGATGAGATAGCTGAACCGAATGTCGATTTTTAAGCAACCTGCTGAGATAATAAAGCACCTCCTAAATGACGGGAGTCGTAAATCATTGGTAAATCTTCCAAATGGAAATTCAAAAAATAATTTCATCATTTTTGTATGTACTATTTTGGAATTCCCTGGAGCCCTACTATGTAACTCGATTCTACTTTTGATTCTATTCGAAACTCATTTCCGATTCTAATTTCAAATCGTACTACGTATGAAAGTAGAATCGAATGCCAGTTATACCAACTTGTTTTCAAAAAAATGTCTACTTTCGAACGAGTATCGAGTTGTTTGATAGTTTAAAAAAAAAACTAAAATAAAACATCAAATTTTTGGACAAGAATAATTATAACAAAAATGGACACCGTTGGATTTTGGTTTAATTTGCAAGGCAATGAAGAACGGTACGAGCAAATTGAACGCAAAAGAATAAGAGATAATTCCAAAATAATGGAGCTGAGTGAGAAAAGATTTGCACATATAGGGTCCGCCATCGAACTTTTTTTTCAACTAGTGCTTATTTCGTGAATGGTTACACTTAGCTCATGCCTGATTTCACAGATAATTAGTTTTATCTTTCCGCTGAACGAATATGGTTGTGTATACACTTCATCATCTTTTCAGATGAAGCTCATTTTAATCATGTAAACAAGCAAAATTGTCGCATTTGGGGCACAGAAAACCCGTACGCATACATTGAATAGCCGATACACCCAAAACGAGTCACTGTTTGAAGCTACACTCGATGTTTTTATAGCCAAAAAAAAAAGTTATTAATCTATACGGTAGAATATTTGAACGCATTCTTATTGAAAAATATATACTTTTGTTTTAGTTTTGTTAAGAACTATCGTCTTTCTAAAGACGGATTTATGTTCTTACTTAACACCATATCATCCGACATGACTACTCGCAGAAGACAAAATGCTTTTCCGATTATCATTAAGTCATCAGCAGCATTGAAGCAACAAGAGGTTACCAAAACCAAATCGGTGGTGACAAGAACGCTGGACGTGCACAGCAAAACATGTCAAAAATACTTGCCGAAGTTTTGACTTCAATCGAAAGAGTCAATTTGTGCCCGGTGATGATGAATTTTGAAATGAATGAGGAATGAAGAGCAACGAAAGTCCAAACGCTATTTTTGGCAAAAATCACGAATTCCCGGTGTAATTGGGGTTGTAAAATAATAAAACACAAAAAGTTGAATAAAAAGTTTTCAAATTCAAATTGCATATTAATAATTTATAACATTTTCCTTACACTTTGACAACAAAAAAATTCGTTCGCAAACTCATTTGATGTAGAGTGATTATTTTCGATTTTGCCTTGTTTTGAATTCTACTTTCGAGTTACGTAGTTCCTCGTTTATTCGAAAGTTCATAAGAATATAGTTGGCACTACTAGAACTATTCGATTCTCGTTTATTCGAAAGTAGTCAAACAGATACATAGTACCAATTTTTCGAATTCGAGCAATTTCATTGTAGAATCGAGTTACATAGTAGGGCCCCTGCAGTTTTGGTAAACTTAAGGACTGGCAATACAGACGAATTCACTGAATTCGTTATGCATATTGCAAACGACTTAATAAGCCACAATTTTTCAATCTATGGATCGGCTTACGAGCCCTCTTCTGGGAATGGTACAATTATAATCTAATCCATTTCATTGTGCGTTCGTTAACCAGAAGGTTCATGATAGCGAGACTACTTCAAAGTAAGTTTTACATAAACCACAAACTTTGAAAGTACTAATTAATGTTTTTTTTTAGCAACCAAACAAAACGAAGTGGTATTGCAACAAGTCATACAATTTGATCCGACGACATGCTTGGAATCTCATCCATTGATAATCTACTTTTGATGTGGCGCAGCTAGTTTTTAAATAAATTTGTAATTTTTTTCAAAATTGTATGTAATTTAGTATAATTTTTGTTTTTAAAATTCAATGCTATTATTTATTTGGAATAAAAAAAACAGAAAATTAGATGTTTAAATGTATTTTAGTTTTTGAGTAATTAAAAAAATATTAAGACGCCAGTTATAGCTATCATTGAAATGGATCCGGAAAAATTTTTCAATCGATATTTGACGGTGTTTCCCTTTGATTAGAAATGAAAATTATATACTGATCGATCGGAAATCACTCACAGAATTTTTTTTGAGAAAAAAGTGTAATTACGCATTTATTTTCCTCAAAATTTGTATTTTGCTATATTCCGGACGGAAATTCATTTTCCTGAACAGCTGATACTTTTATGTTCAAAAGTGAAACGGATCGCTCCACTGATTTATGTTCCAATTTCACACAATTCCAATGACAGATTTCTGTCAGGAAACATTTTTCGGTGGCTTTCAATCAGGAAATTTTTTTCAATGACAAAAATGTTTAATGATAGCTATAAACGACCTGCCAAAAAAATTCCAATGTTTTTTTTCAATGATGAAACCCAATCATAGCTATAACTGGCGCCTAAATATACCCAAGAAAAACACTTCTTTTTGGTTTTCCTAAATTGTATCATTTTCATTTTTGTTCCTTTCAATGAATATTTTTTTGTTTTACAAAAATTCATATACATACACATGTATATTTTTTTTAATAAAAAAAACTTTACAGTTTAATAATAACAAGAAATGGAAATTTTTTAAAAGATTTTCAATTATTGTTAAATATATTCTTTTGTTTTTCTAATTTAAGGTTAATATTGTTTGTTTAAAAAAAGTGAACCAATAAGAATTAGAATTAGCAGCCGATTATTTGTATACGTGAATGGAGGAGAGCATACATCACAACACGAGCAAACCGTTTCTTATTTCAAACTTAATTCAGTGTTAATATAATAATTAATTTTATTTAGTTAAGAGGCCAGTTAGGCGCCAGTTATAGCTATCATTGAAATCGATCCGGAAAATTTTTTGAATCGATATTTGACGGTGTTTCCCTTTGATTAGAAATGAAAATTATATACCGATCGATCGGAAATCACACAAAGAATTTTTTTTGAGAAAAAAAAAGTTTAGTTGCACATTTATTTTTTTCTAAAAATGTATTTTTCTATTTTCCGGACGGACATTCATTTTCCTGAACAACTGATTCTTTTATGTCCAAAAATGGAACGAATCGTTCCAATGATTTGTGTTTCAATTTCACTCAATTCCAATGACAGATTTCTGTCAGAAAAAGTTTTTCGGCCTCATTTCAATCAGGAAAAACTTTGTTTATATTATTTTTTCTTTGTTGACT
>OV049926.1:114430991-114436032 GCA_920104205.1 Eupeodes latifasciatus
ATCATCATCATCATCATCATCATCATCATCATCATCATCATCATCATCATCATCATCATCATCATCATCATCATCATCATCATCATCATCATCATCATCATCATCATCATCATCAGCATCATCATCATCATCATCATCATCATCATCATCAGCATCATCATCATCATCATCATCAGCATCATCATCATCATCATCATCATCATCATCATCATCATCATCATCATCATCATCATCATCATCATCATCATCATCATCATCATCATCATCAGCAGCATCATCATCATCATCATCATCATCATCATCACATCATCATCATCATCATCATCATCATCATCATCATCATCATCATCATCATCATCATCATCATCATCATCATCATCATCATCATCAGCATCATCATCATCATCATCATCATCATCCATCATCATCATCATCATCATCATCATCATCATCAGCATCATCATCATCATCATCATCATCATCATCAGCATCATCATCATCATCAGCATCATCAGCATCATCATCATCATCATCATCAGCATCATCATCATCATCTCATCATCATCATCATCATCATCATCAGCATCATCATCATCATCATCATCATCAGCATCATCATCATCATCATCATCATCATCATCATCAGCATCATCATCATCATCATCATCATCATCATCATCATCATCATCATCATCATCATCATCATCATCATCATCATCATCATCATCATCATCATCATCATCATCATCATCATCATCATCATCATCATCATCATCATCATCATCATCATCATCATCATCATCACATCATCATCATCATCATCATCATCATCATCATCATCATCAGCATCATCATCATCATCATCATCATCATCATCATCATCATCATCATCATCATCATCATCATCATCATCATCATCATCATCATCATCATCATCATCATCATCATCATCATCATCATCATCATCATCATCACATCATCATCATCATCATCATCATCATCATCATCATCATCATCATCATCATCATCATCATCATCAGCATCATCATCATCATCATCATCATCATCATCATCATCATCATCATCATCATCATCATCATCATCATCATCATCATCATCATCATCATCATCATCATCATCATCATCATCATCATCATCATCATCATCATCATCATCAGCATCATCATCATCATCATCATCCATCATCATCATCATCATCATCATCATCATCATCATCATCATCATCATCATCATCATCATCATCATCATCATCATCATCATCATCATCATCATCATCATCATCATCATCATCATCATCATCATCATCATCATCATCATCATCATCATCCATCATCATCATCATCATCATCATCATCATCATCATCATCATCATCATCAGCATCATCATCATCATCATCATCATCATCATCATCATCATCATCATCATCATCATCATCATCATCATCATCATCATCATCATCATCATCATCATCATCATCATCATCATCACTCATCATCATCATCATCATCATCATCATCATCATCATCATCATCATCATCATCATCATCATCATCATCATCATCATCATCATCATCATCATCATCATCATCATCATCATCATCATCATCATCATCACATCAGCATCATCATCATCATCATCATCATCATCATCATCATCATCATCATCATCATCATCATCATCATCATCATCATCATCATCATCATCATCATCATCATCATCATCATCATCATCATCATCATCATCATCATCATCATCATCATCATCAGCATCATCATCATCATCATCATCATCTCATCATCATCATCATCATCATCATCATCATCATCATCAGCATCATCATCATCATCATCATCATCATATCATCATCATCATCATCATCATCATCATCATCATCATCATCATCATCATCATCATCATCATCATCATATCATCATCATCATCATCATCATCATCATCATCATCATCATCATCATCATCATCATCATCATCATCATCATCATCATCATCATCATCATCATCATCATCATCATCATCATCATCATCATCATCATCATCATCATCATCATCATCATCATCATCATCATCATCATCATCATCATCATCATCATCATCATCATCATCATCATCATCATCATCATCATCATCATCATCATCATCATCATCATCATCATCATCATCATCATCTCATCATCATCATCATCATCATCATCATCATCATCACATCATCATCATCATCATCATCATCATCATCATCATCATCATCAATCATCATCATCATCATCATCATCATCATCATCATCATCATCATCATCATCATCATCATCATCATCATCATCATCATCATCATCATCATCATCATCATCATCATCATCATCATCATCATCATCATCATCATCATCATCATCATCATCATCATCATCATCATCATCATCATCATCATCATCATCACATCATCATCATCATCATCATCATCATCATCATCATCATCATCATCATCATCATCATCATCATCATCATCATCATCATCATCATCATCATCATCATCAGCATCATCATCATCATCATCATCATCATCATCATCATCATCATCATCATCATCATCATCATCATCATCATCATCATCATCATCATCATCATCATCATCATCATCATCATCATCATCTCATCATCATCATCATCATCATCATCATCATCATCATCATCATCATCATCATCATCATCATCATCATCATCATCATCATCATCATCATCATCATCATCATCATCATCATCATCATCATCATCATCATCATCATCATCATCATCATCATCATCATCATCATCATCATCATCATCATCATCATCATCATCATCATCATCATCATCATCATCATCATCATCATCATCATCATCATCATCATCATCATCATCATCATCATCATCATCATCATCATCATCATCATCATCATCATCATCATCATCATCATCATCATCATCATCATCATCATCATCATCATCATCATCATCATCATCATCATCATCATCATCATCATCATCATCATCATCATCATCATCATCACATCATCATCATCATCATCATCATCATCATCATCATCTCATCATCATCATCATCATCATCATCATCATCATCATCATCATCATCATCATCATCATCATCATCATCATCATCATCATCATCATCATCATCATCACATCATCATCATCATCATCATCATCATCATCATCATCATCATCATCATCATCATCATCATCATCATCATCATCATCATCATCATCATCATCATCATCATCATCATCATCATCATCATCATCATCATCATCATCATCATCATCATCATCATCATCATCATCATCATCATCATCATCATCATCATCATCATCATCATCATCATCATCACATCATCATCATCATCATCATCATCATCATCATCATCATCATCATCATCATCATCTCATCATCATCATCATCATCATCATCATCATCATCATCATCATCATCATCATCATCATCATCATCATCATCATCATCATCATCATCATCATCATCATCATCATCATCATCATCATCATCATCAGCATCATCATCATCATCATCATCATCATCATCATCATCATCATCATCATCATCATCATCATCATCATCATCATCATCATCAGCATCATCATCATCATCATCATCATCATCATCATCATCATCATCATCATCATCATCATCATCATCATCATCATCATCATCTCATCATCATCATCATCATCATCATCATCATCATCATCATCATCATCATCATCATCATCATCATCATCATCATCATCATCATCATCATCATCATCATCATCATCATCATCATCTTCATCATCATCATCATCATCATCATCATCATCATCATCATCATCATCATCATCAGCATCATCATCATCATCATCATCATCATCATCATCATCATCATCATCATCATCATCATCATCATCATCATCATCATCATCATCATCATCATCATCATCATCATCATCATCATCATCATCATCATCATCATCATCATCATCATCATCATCATCATCATCATCATCATCATCATCATCATCATCATCATCATCATCATCATCATCATCATCATCATCATCATCATCATCATCATCATATCATCATCATCATCATCATCATCATCATCATCATCATCATCATCATCAGCATCATCATCATCATCATCATCATCATCATCATCATCATCATCATCATCATCATCATCATCATCATCATCATCATCATCATCATCATCATCATCATCATCATCATCATCATCTCATCATCATCTTCATCATCATCATCATCATCATCATCATCATCATCATCATCATCATCATCATCATCATCATCATCATCATCATCATCATCATCATCATTCATCATCATCATCATCATCATCATCATCATCATCATCATCATCATCATCATCATCATCATCATCATCATCATCATCATCATCATCATCATCATCATCATCATCATCATCATCATCATCATCATCATCATCATCATCATCATCATCATCTTCATCATCATCATCATCATCATCATCATCATCATATCATCATCATCATCATCATCATCATCATCATCATCATCATCATCATCATCATCATCATCATCATCATCATCATCATCATCATCATCATCATCATCATCATCATCATCATCATCATCATCATCATCATCATCATCATCATCATCATCATCATCATCATCATCATCATCATCATCATCATCATCATCAGCATCATCATCTTCATCATCATCATCATCATCATCATCATCATCATCATCATCATCATCATCATCATCTTCATCATCATCATCATCATCATCATCATCATCATCATCATCATCATCATCATCATCATCATCATCATCATCATCATCATCATCATCATCATCATCATCATCATCATCATCATCATCATCTTCATCATCATCATCATCATCATCATCATCATCATCATCATTGATGATGATGATGATG